>CAUYON010065152.1:0-37923 GCA_963573935.1 Arctocebus calabarensis
GCCTACTCGCTCGGCATAGTTTCCTTTCCGGAGAAGGCGGTGAACACGGCCCACTGGGAACTGAAGGCCGGCTCGAGAAGAACGAGTTTTGGCCTTAGCGCGAGCCTTGCCTCCCTGCTTGCCACGACCAGACATAGTAAAAGACCCTCAGACGCACTCAAACAGCTGAAACCGCTGCGAAAGAAGTAGACTTTATAGCTTCTTCTGGGCGCGAAAAGGAAACTATAGGACTGGCCAAAATTGATTTTCATTTGGACCAATGGAACGCGAGTATGCAGGATACGCATTTTGATTGGGTAAAACTGGCTTTAGACGTCATTCAAATGTAGCCACCAATCATCAAGAGCCTTTTAGTACTCCTAATTTGCATAACCCCCTTTAAATGAGGAGGCCAGGCCAACCCCGTCATTTATCTCGCTTCACTTCTTAGTTTTGTCTCTCGTCATGCCTGAACCGGCAAAATCAGCTCCAGCCCCTAAAAAGGGATCAAAGAAAGCCATTAATAAGGCACAAAAGAAGGACGGCAAGAAACGGAAGCGCAGTCGCAAGGAGACCTACTCCGTGTACGTGTACAAGGTGCTGAAGCAGGTTCACCCAGACACCGGCATTTCTTCTAAGGCTATGGGCATCATGAATTCTTTCGTCAACGACATTTTTGAGCGCATTGCAGGTGAAGCTTCTCGTCTGGCCCATTACAACAAGCGCTCTACCATCACTTCCAGGGAGATCCAGACCGCCGTACGCCTGCTGCTGCCGGGAGAATTGGCCAAGCACGCAGTGTCCGAGGGCACCAAGGCGGTCACCAAATACACCAGCTCCAAATGAATCCCTAGCTGTAGAGGTGTCGTCGGTCTCGTCCTACACCCCAAAGGCTCTTTTCAGAGCCACCCACGCTTTCTTAAAAAAGAGCGAGTTCACTTTTGGTTCTGTATTTGTCTAAAATAGTAATGGCTATTTTGTACTACTTGAATGTGTAATTACATATGGCATTAAGCAAAATAGTGTATTAACTAGGTTTCTTTTTGTACTTAAATTTTGGCATTTCTCAGCTGCAGTTGCCCTATTCATAGACAAGTTTTGTACAGAAGAGCTAATCTAAATTTCGTTCCCAACTCTGCTTTTTGTAAAAGTGTTTAAGAATGCTGAAGTGTACTGCAAGTAACTAGAGTCCGAATAGTTTCTGGAGTTCTCTTTCAAGTCATCTTTAACAATCATAGCTCGCTCATTATTGACAATGATTGGCTGTAATTCAAGCAATCATTTAAAGCTGGGTCTGGAAATGGTAAGTCAGTTGACAAAAGAAAGCCAAAGTGTTTGCTTTCCAAATCCTTAGTAGGATCACAACCCCTGCATCTTGTAGAAGCTTTTTAATAGTTTGCTGGCAAGATAAGCTTTAAGGTTATACTGCTGTGCTGACTTAAGACTTGGAGATTTAAAGTCATAAGGCAGCATAGTTGAGGTTTCCTTTTCTAGTTTCTAATTTTTATTGCTTCTCCATACAATTTACCTATACTCTGTTCTTCACTACCCACCTCTTACCCTTATATGTAAAATTATGAGCATTGTTAAAAGGCTTTAAGGGATACTATTATAGCACGTCTTGAAAAATAAACCTGAATGCTTTATCTGTGTCAGGCTAAGAAGGAAGACTTGGAGAACTTGGAACTTTATTTCCTTCGCCTCTTTATCTCCCTTTGAAATAACAGTAAAGCAATATGTGCCTTTTCCCTATTGACAGGAAAGCCTTGTGTTATGATGATAGAAGCCAAACTTAAAGTCATACCTGGTTTGGGGTCTGTGCTGGACCATTCCCTGGAGGAACACAGGAAGAACTTCTGTTATATTTTTCGCTGGAGAATAGCAAAATTTTCTTTGTAACCCACGCTTCCTAACAAAGGATGAATGTTACCGGTGCACTTTTTCATAAGGCAAACTTTGAGATTTGCTTATTCAATCCATCCTCCCTTCTTCACTCATTCATATTATTCTGCATACTGATTTTGAGTACCTAGTATGTGCTAAGAAAAGTTCCTGCAATGGGAAAATCCACAGCATTTTGGAAAGAAACAGTTAAGAAAGTAGGGACTCTAAAGAGAAAGTGGGAAGGCAGCAAAAAGAAGAGTGCCTAACTGGGGTTCCAATAAACAGGAGGTTTTTTGTTTTTGTTTTTGTTTTTTTAGAGTTGTTAGAGTCTGAAATGGCTGGATATAAAATGCAGCTTTAAGATCCTGAGGCGTCTGTATGCCTTCAAAGGGGGTATGATGTGTATCTATTAGGGAAGGGTGGATTCTAGGCGGAATTTTAAAATCTAAAGTGTATGATTCACATTCATTATTCTGGTGGCTCCAATTGAGAGTAGATTGGAAGGAAGTGAGATCTAAGGTCAAGAGGAATGACAGCCAGCAGCAAGTCCCAAATGACAGCAAGGGCAGCAGGTAGAAACAGAAGAGGAAGAGATAAGGGAATTTAAGGAATAAAGGAGGCAGAAAAGGCAGAGCTTGCTGCAGAATGACTTACAGGGGTTGATGAAAGAGAAGGCAAACCTGGAGTGATGTCCAGGTTTCAGCTTCTGCAACTGAAGGAGCTAAGGAAATTTCACCCCCAAATATGGTATGAAACACTGGGGGAGAATTTCCCTTTATCTGCATAAGCTCTATTGGCCTGGTGAGAGAATCAAAGGCTACAGTTTATTCCCCTTCCTTTCCCCTTCCCATTATCTCAAATTATTTCGGAAATGAGAGTTGAGAATATAGGCAAATCTGGCTCAAATTATTTAGGTCATAAAAATCTGTCTCCCCGGTTAATTTATAAGTCAAACTATTTCTCCTGCTTGCATCCTAGCAACTGTTTATCATCTGATGTGCTGCAGTTTCTCCTATCCCCTCTAAAAGGTGAGTATAAAGATATTTGCCATTGGAAAATTGGGTTATCACTCTGTGGTTTCCGAAGGATGTTTGGTAGGAAAAGGGATTTGCCCAGTGCATCCAGCCAACAAATATTTATTGCACATTTACTCTGAGCCAGATACTGTTTGAAGTCCTGCAATATGGCAGTAAGATGTTAAATTGAACCCCATGAAATTGGCAATATTTGACTTTTTTTGACCCATAGAAATGGTGGTTTCATGTGTTTCAACCTAGGAATAATGTCCCTGACCTCAGTGAAAACCCCACGTTAATGTAAAAAAAAAAAAAAAAGATGGGATTTCAGCTGTTAGTTTTTCTCTACCTCCTGGGAGTTTAAGCACTCATTAAGTAAAGAATAGAATAGAGCTTGTTAGTTTTCCTCTATCCACAATGGGTCTAGACATTCATTAAGTAAAGGATAGGCTTGCAGTATTCTGGTTTTGTGAAACATTCCTTCCAGGTTGTAGATTTATAGTAGATAACTTTCTGATCTATAACACTTTCAGCAGATGACCTTTCGTCTTTTACAGTACCTCATTAGTTACTGAGATATGGCTGTCATACCCACCAGCTCCTGAATTAGACTTACATCCCAGAATGTTCAGCAAACAGGACTCAATCCCATATAAAAGAACTTCCTACCCTAACTAATTGGGGCTGCCACCATTTTCCATTTTTGCTGCAGTGCCATCTGCTTGCAGAATCTCTTAATAAATCTCTATTAAATCTACTTGGCCTGGTCTTTGTGGCACCTTTCAACAGCTATCAAAACCTTTGAAAAAAATGTAGGAAGTGAAGAAAATTAGAAATATCTTACCCCAAAATATATTTCTTTGATATATTTTGAGATGGCTTGCCCTTTCCCCAAATTTTTGCTCCAAATCAGCTCACAATTAAGGTAGAGTAATAAGAGAAATGCTTATTTCCTAATACCATGTGCATGGGGAGAATCACCAATGTGATTACCCAGTGTCTCAACGATGGTCAGATACATTTACAGATGCCTTTTAGAAGGGAAGTGGGGAAATATAGAGTATAGGTGCAATAAATGGTTGCTAGGGAGAATGAATAAACCTGGGAAACAGATTGACTTGTAAATTAATCTGAGAGACAGGTATTGTATTTTAAATGATTTGAGCCAGGTCTGCCAGCAATTAAAGGGAGGAAAAGAAGTCAATTGCTCCCCTCCTCTCTTGACCTTTTCATCTGGTCAGTCTGGTTTTACGGAATTAAAGGGAAAGCCCCTTCCAAACACTTTCTGATCTCAAATGGCTTTTAAGTCAAAGTATTGTTTATACCAAGTAGTGCTAGTTTGGGGTGAAATTTCCTTAGTTTCTTCGCTACCAAGGTGCAAAAGCTGTCTTTTATCAGGGAAAATTTGCATTGGAAGAAACTTTCCATTAAATGCTTCCAGGTCTTACCTTAGGACCTGGGAAAGAGAAACTTAAATTGACACCTTTAAAGTTCTTTAAAGCTCTAAAAAGAATCATTTACCATCTTTCCAGTCACAGGGCTACTACTTAGGAGGTTAATCTGCACAAGAAGACCACTTTTGCTAACCAAGCTTCCTCTCTTCCTTAACCTTTCCTGCCACAAAACACCAGTTTGGCTACAGCCCAAGCTCCCTTTCTTTAAACACCTCTGTACTTCACTGAGGGGTTGAGTTTTCATTCTTAAGTCTCCTGTGTATACATGCTAAAATAAATGTGTATGTATTTTTCTCCAAGTAATCTGCCTAATGTCAGTGATTTTTCAATGAACCTTTTGGGGGTCAAGGGCCTTGCTTCCTACATAAGATTAATCAAAATACCCTAAAATATGTATCCTTCATGACAAAGGATTTCAATTTTAGATTATTCTCAGGAAATAAATCATAAGCAGAAATTAAAACATCATTGCTAAGTACTAGACATTTTGTTAAAATGCATCATAGAAAATCTTTGTGATTGGGTATTAAGCAGATATACGTAATCACTTTAAAATTTTTTCCTAATGCAATTTTTCTAAATTTTAAACTGTAGACATAGATTCCCTTTGGCAAGGGAACTTGATTCAATCATGGAATAGAATGGAATTCTGGTAATAGTTCCTTGTATGTGGTTTCAAAGGTAGTATTTTATCTACCTCAAAGGTAGCAGGGAAAAGATTTATTTAAAAAATATGGCTGATCGATGAACTGCTAGGGAATTGGTTAAAATTATGGAAAATTCTTAAAAAGGAATAATATTCTATTATGCGAATTCATAAGAAGAAATAATAAAAAGGACCAGCATAGTGGCTCACATCTATAGTCCCAGCACTTTGGGTGGCTGAAACTGAAAGATCAGCTGAGTTGGAGACCAGTCTGGGCAACATAGCCAGCTCTGTCTCTACAAAGATAGAGCATGCCTACTCTCCTAGCTACTCCCAAAGGCTGAGTCAGGAGTACTGCTTGACTCCAGGAGTTTGCAGTGGGCTGTGACAGCATCGCTGTACTCCCGTCTGGGAAATACAGCGAGATCCTGCCTCAAGGAAAGAAATGAGAGAGAGAGAAATGAGAGCAATGAGAGAGAGAGAGAGGAATAACAACTAGACACCAAAATCACTTCTTTTGAAAACTTTCGATAAGGGAAATTGATTAAAATATAATGTAAAGAAGTTACAAAACATGCCAAGAGCGGGGGCTCACGCCCGTAATCCCAGAACTCCAGGAGGCCGAGGCCGGTGGATTGCCTGAGCGCAGCAGTTTGAGACCAGCCTGAGCAAGAGCGAGAGCCACCCCCCACCCCCTAAAAATAGCCAGGCATTGTAGCGGGCGCCTGTAGTCCCAGGTAAGAGGCTGAGGCAAGGGAATCGCTTGAGCCGAAGAATCTGCGACCTATGACACCAGGGCATTCTACCGAGGATGACAAAGTGAAACCGTCTTTAAAAAATGTTACAAAACACCACATACAGCACTGCATTAATTTGCTTAGTACCTATATCATTTACTTGCTCACAAAAATATCTTATGAGTTATTACTAGCGATCTTTGTGTATAGGGATTCTTGACTGCCCTTTTTCCTGTTTTCCAGAATACAAACGTCATTCTTTTGCATTCAAAGGCATTTTGTGTTTAAGATTTAAAACAAAATACTGTGCTACTTTTCTAACAGAACAAGGAAACAGGAAGCGCGCCTTTATGGAGGGAGGGCGGGTTAGAGTTCCCCTCCCCCCGCTGTGGGGCGGGCCTTCCACGCCTTCCTTCAGGTTCTCAATTCGGTCCGTAAGGGGCCATTTAAAGGGCTGCCTCACGTCTCAGTTCTCACAGGGCGTTTTGTTAGCCTTGCTGGTTAATCATCACTATGTCAGGTCGTGGCAAGGGAGGTAAGGGTCTTGGTAAAGGTGGCGCCAAACGCCACCGTAAAGTGCTGCGAGACAACATCCAGGGTATTACGAAGCCTGCAATTCGGCGCTTGGCTCGCCGCGGCGGAGTTAAGCGTATTTCTGGTCTTATCTACGAAGAGACCCGTGGGGTTCTTAAAGTATTCCTAGAGAATGTGATCCGGGATGCTGTGACCTACACGGAGCATGCGAAGCGCAAGACAGTAACCGCCATGGACGTGGTGTATGCGCTCAAGCGGCAGGGGCGCACCTTGTATGGCTTCGGCGGCTAGAGGTGTTTATCTTATGCTCATCTGTTTTTCAAAAGGCCCTTTTCAGGGCCCCCTCAACTTTACACTGAGGAGCTGTGACGCTGGATCGTTAAAAGGTTCTTCCTGTTTACACAAATTTGTCTTAGTGATTAAGAATTCTTTTGCCTGAAAGGTAAGTTTTTGCAGCTTGTTCTGCCGTTACTCGGCGGCACGTAAACTGACTTGAGGGGGATGTTTGTAAGCCGATGCGCAAGGTCTTAACATTTACTGCATAGTTAGTCCAAGGAATTTGTGTTCCTTGTTTGGAGCTTTCATAACTTGAATAAACCCAGGAACTTACATTCGGTAATGTTTGATAGTCTTGTAACCTAACACCGTGCTTGTTAATACTCTGGTGTTTTGTTTTGTTTTGTTTTGTCGTGGAGACAGAGTCATTCTATCGCACTCGGTGGAGTGCTGTGGAGTCACAGCTCACAGCAACCTCCAGCTCTTGGCCTCAAGCGATTCTCTTGCCTCAGCCTCCCAAATAGCTGGGACTACAGGCGCCCACCACAGCGCCCGGCTAATTTTTGATGCAGTTCGGCTGGGGCCGTGTTTGAACCCGCAGCCCTCAGTATATGGGGTCGGCGCCCTACTCGCTGAGCCACAGGCGCCGCCCTACTCGGGTGTTTTTGAAAGGCAACTTGGCAGCGGAATGCTCTTCACGGGTCTCGGAACGTTTTTTTGTTTTAGTACAATCTCAAACTGTTCCCTTGGGTGAAGTGCGGTATCGTCATAGCTAACAGCAACCTCCAAGTCTTGGGCTTAAGTGATCTAAATATCTTGGTTTTTGTTTTTAGTAGTTGGGGGTCTCGCTCTTTGCTCAACGGCTGGTCTCGAACCCGTCAGCTCAAGCTGTCCACCCGCCTGGGCCTCCCAGAGTGCTAGGATTACAAAGCTAGAGCCACCGCGCCAGTATAAACTGTACAAGATTTTGATAAGCGCGTTTTGAGTGATTAATTCTAGCTTAAAATTAATCACGGAACATTTTAGCGATGAGAACATTTAATACAACTACTCTTGGCGATTTTCCAGCATGCGGTAAATTAACTTGTCATGCTGTACAATAGGTCTCCAGAATTTATTAAACCTTTCTGAGTTTATTCTCGGACCAGCATCTCTCCACTGCATTCCCACTTTCGTCTCCTGGCTACCTCATGTCTCAATTATATTATGCACATTGTAAGTGAGATCATGGAATACATCTTTAGGTGCCCGGCATATTTCACTTAAACTTCCCAGCTTCTATTTTAGAACATGGCAGGTTTTTTTTTTTTTTAAGACTGAATAGTATTTCATTTTATACATATCGCATTTTCTTTCTTCTTTTTTTTTTTTTTTTTTCTTGCAGTTCTGGAGTCCGGAAGCTGTCCCTGCGCCTGCGCCGTCGGCTCAGTGCCCGGCCAGGCCGCGCCTTCCCGGCCGCACCTAAGGCATTTTTTTTATGTCAGTGCTTGATATTTAATTGATTGATTCCATGTCGGATTTTAGATTTGAATTCATAAATAGAATCAAGTAAGTAAGGCTACTTTTTATGTTTGGTATTTTTGGTGAGGCTCAATCAACACTCATTAAGTGCTATTTGTGATGGTAAAATAATGAATGTGAGTCATTAGTGATATAAAAACCTCAGAAGGAACAAATTACAGTAGCATTGGTTCAGATGTACCAGAAATGCCAAACCTGTGGTCCAACTGGGAAGTGCAGATGTGTTTTTTACTGTTTAAAAAAATTTTGAGGTTTTTGTTTGAAATGCACATATTTTTAAATCTTGAAAAATTGTAAGCTCTGAAATTACTAATGGACCAAATTTTTCTTTGGACATAAAGAATGCAATCTTTTTAAGGTATAAAAAAATATAAACAAAAACTTAAGATGTAAATGTTCTGTTTTACAACTTTATACTATCAAAAGTAAAGAGATGTGAAATGTTTAAGCACAATCATTAGAAGCAAATGACTTGTGATCAAATTTATTTCTAGTTGTGGGAATTTGGGTTAAGGTACAGATAGGAGTCTCTAAAGCCTCCATTTCTTTATTTGAAAAATTGTGTGATGATGATAGTACTTAGCTCAAAGGACTGTTGTAAGGATTAAATGAAGGTTGACAAATGAAAGAACATTGTCTGACACACAGCACAACATGAAACACTTAATATTACTCATTTATGCCTTTCATCTGACTTTGTGACCCCTGAGTGAGAGAAATCTTTCACAACAATCACATTCCAGAAGCACTGATTTAGCCACTGTGATTAGATTTAAGGGATAAGTTAGTCTGTTATGAAACCAAAAGAAATATTCCACTGTCAGTACATTTTTTCAGTTTTTGCAAATGGAGATATTATCTTGATTATTCCTACAGTGTCATACCTTCTCTTTAGTTCGTACTTAATATTCTGGGTGATAAATGAAGGGCAGCATCCTTCCCTCCCTTTCTAAGAATGTCTATAGCATCTTCCCCTAACTCCATGTTCTCACTACCTTTCTAATTACCTCATTTCTTTTTTTCTGGTTAAAAAAAAAAAAAAATCCCACACATCATGTAGATCAGTGTTTTGTCTCTTAAAATGACCACATAAGAAACAGAGGGGAAAGTTTTTCATTTGTTTACATATAAACTGGTTCTTTCCTTGGACCAATTAAATTAGAATCTCTAGGTTTAGATTGCCTCAGATATGACTCATTAGCAATCCCATTAATTACTGGTCCCACAGAGCTTTGAAGTTTATTGGGAAATCTTGTATTTTACTATCATTTTCTTACCAGCTTCTTATCAACTTTACCTTTAAATAACAGCACACACTCAAAGGCTGTTGAACTTTGAGCTCCCAAAGCTCTAAACCACATTAAGGGATGAAGCATGGATTATTCTTTCTTGTAAAAATCCATTTGTATTGAGAGGCTATGTGTCACATTCAGGATTTCAAAATATTTTAAATTTGTATTTATTTTTTAGAGATAGAGTCTAGCCGTGACACTAAGACTAGCGTGCAATGGCAAGATCATAGCTCACTGCAGCCTTGAACTCATGGGCTCATTGCAACTCACAGCAACCTCAAACTCATGGATTCAAATGATTCTGCTGCCTCAGCCTCCCAAGTACTTAGGACTACAGGGCCATCAAGCCCCTCTAATTTTTCTATTTTTAGTAGAGATGGGTCTCAATTTGCTCAATCTGGTCTCAAACTCCTGAGCTCCAGTGATCCTCCCTGCTCAGCCTCCCAGAGCACTAGGATTACAGATGTAAGCCACTGCACACTAGACCTGGCTAATTTTTATTTATTTATTTTTATAGAAATGGGGTCCCACTATGTTGCTTAAACTGGTTCTGAACTTCTGGCCTCAAGTGATTCTCCTGCCTCAGCTTCCCAAAGTGCTTGGGATTATAGGCATGAGCCACCACATCCAGCCCAGAACAAGTTCTTATCTTTCTCCTAAGAAAGCATGTAAGTCAAAACCCATGCTTTTAATTTATCTATGACTAACGGATTAATGCATAAAAAGATCTAGCTGAAAACATTTGCTAGATTCAACAGTTGGAGATAAAATACCAGAACACTAGGACAACTGCTTGGTTTTCCTCTCCAACTATACTGGAAATCCCCTTAAAAAGAAACCATAATTTTTATTTACTCTAAAACCTTAACAGAAAAAAGTATCATGACTCAATGCCCTAAGAAGTACCATGTATTACTTTACATGGATTTGGCAATTTTGCCCCGTGTTTAGGACTCTATAAAGTAATGAACATTTTTCCTTAGTATAGTCAGGAGTGGTCTCAACAGAGAAAGTTAATTAATTCATTAAATATTTATTGAATGACTACTGTGCTTCAGCTACTGTACTTGGCACAGTGTTATAGCAACAATAACAAAAGCTGGCTCATGGTATTTACTAGAAGTCTAAAAATAAGCTAATAAACCATTTCCACTTTGCTACATCTAGTGGCCAACTGTCAATCTTCATTTTACTTGACCTTTAGTAAACATTGACATAGTTGATCTTAACCATTTTTCCTTGCTATGTTTTGTTCACTTGGTTCTGTCTTACCAGTGGCTCTACATCTGTTGGTAGTTCATCTTGTCTTCTCTGACATTGGATGGCACAGAGCTAAGTTTTACATCTCCAGCCCAGGTTTCTCTCCCGAACTTCAGACATATATCCAACCCCTTACTTTTTTCTTCACATAGATGTCTAGAAACATCTTAAGGTTAACAAGTCCAAAATAAAACCCCTGATAATCCCCCTTCCTATCTTCTTCCATTGAAGAACTACCCCCATTTAGTTGGAAGTAATGTTATCCTTGTCTTTTTTCATACTTATGTGCAACTCCCCAGGGATCTCTCTTGTTGGCCTTGAAGATATATATGGAAACTGACCAATTCTCAATACTTCCATACTACCCACCTGTATAAGTGACTATCATCCCCAGGTTACTGACTTCAGCCTCCTTGATGTTTTCCTGATTCCCCACTGTCTTGTGGGAAGTTACTTTGATATCCTCACAGCCTCCAAATACACTAGCATGGCACAAAAATACTCAGACCAAATTAAAATGTGGGGGGATGAATGTTCATTAAATCAATTTAAATTTGCAGCAAGGGAAAATAAATGAGATACATAAGCAGGAGTACAATGTTCACATATCTTATTTGTTTTACTGCTGCACCAGCCTTCTTTATTGATGATGTGCTTATGGGAGTCCAGGTTTGAGTAAGGAAGCCCACAAATGCTGAGTACTCTGGGCCAGTGACAGGTACTTGGCCTATGGAAGAGAAGAGACAAATATACCTAGTCACAACTGTTGCTCACCATAAGCCTTTCAAATAGCCATGTAGTTTTTTGTGTTTCTTGAACAAAACATATAGGGGCCATAATGACTATCACTAGAGTTACTGAATTAAGGCACCAGGTGTCGAGTATATGTACTATCTAATGAATACTCAGTGTCCCATGTACCTCATGCATACAGTCCAGATGTATTTTGTATGAATTATAATACCGATACAGGGCAGGTGGCACCCAGGCTCTTGTCATGCCAGCACCAGGAGGATCTGCCTACCCTTCTGCCTCGTTGCTGCCCCAGGAGCTGAGGGCTGAAGAACCAAGTGAGACAGAGAAGGGCCAGTGCAGTGGAAGCCCACGGGTCTCTAGGAAGTTGAGGAGACCACAGCACAGCCCACACTGCTGCTGGTGCCAACCCCAGAGCTGCCTTGGACCTAGAAAACCCTCCTCTGGCTGCACTACTCCCCTGTGAGTATTTCACAGGCCTAAGGGTGGTACAGTGTTCCCCCCATACAGGAATGAACAGGGACCCCACATTTCCTAGGTCTGGGCAATTTCAAGAAAGGTAATGGCTCATTCACCTTGCCCTGAGCAGAAGGAACTGTATCCATTCATTAATGCTCTCAATCACCTTGCCCCCAGTGGAAGGGACTGTATCCATTCATTTGTTACTACATCCTGGCCAAATGTAAATAAAAAGGACTTATGTCCTAAGCGAATATATATCCCTAGTCAGGTGGAGATTTTCCAACTTTGGTCTTTCTCTCTGCCAGGAGTTTTCGTGCTTTTTTAATATTCTTTTCTTTATAAAATGCTATATTACTACTGATCTGTGGTTAGTGGGTTCATTCTTCAGATCTCTGAGACCAAGGACCTACTGAAGAAAGACATTCGGGTAACAATATCTGATGAATATTATTTATCTCTTACTCTTTTATTCTTTTATATATTTAAACACACATACTTGAGTTACTGTTTATACTGAACACAACATAAGTTTCATCCATCACATTTCTTTGTAGAACTGAATATTCTTAAGTAGTATAAGAAATGAATATTTCAAAATGTCAGGAAACCACGACTAACCATTTTATCAAATATAATCAGACTCTGGGATGGGTATTTTACAATAAAGTATTTCAAATTGTATCTTTTATTCAACTTAATGATATAGTTGTGAAAAGAAAGAAAGCTTACTGGTTTTAAGAAGGATTAACTAAGTTTTAAGTTAAAAACTGCATCCTTATAAAAAGTAATGGGATTTAGCAAAAACATTTTACATAATGTCCACTTTTCTGTGTTGTTGTGTAGAAAGACAAATATATATATATATATATTTCCTACAGTTACTATTCTTATGTATTCCTAAAAATTTATCAGAAGATGTATAGAATTGATTTTTTTTTTAATTTTAGGAGGTAGTTTGAAAAAGGTAACAACTGTGGCCCAGCGGGCTAAGGCGCCAGCCACGTACACCTGAACTGGCAGGTTCAAATCCAGCCCTGGACTGCCAAACAACAATGACAGCTGCAACCAAAAAATGGCGTTGTGGCGGGCGCCTGTGTTCCCAGCTACTTGGGAGATGGAGGCAAGAGACTCGCTTGAGCCCAGGAATTGAAGGTTGCTATGAGCTGTGATGCTATAGCACTCTATCCAGGGTGACAGCTTGAGGCTCTGTCTCAAAAAAAAAAAAAGAAAGAAAAAGGTAACAACTTCAAGTATGTTAAATTAATTAATTTTTGCTTTCTTTCTTTCTTTCTTTTTTTTTTTTTTTTGCAGTTTTTGGCTGGGGCTGGGTTTGAACCTGCCACCTCCAGCATATGGGGCTGGTGCCCTACTTTGTTGAGCCACAGGCACCACCCAAGTTTTGCTTTCTTGATCTTGAGTGAAGCAGTTTGCTTTTATTATACTCTAGAAAATCTTAAATCAAGAATATTAGAGTTGTGAGTTCAACAGCAAGTTTCAAAGATGCTACCCAAAGAAAAACCTGTTTTGGAAAAGGGAAAGGGGGAGCAGCCTTTGGAAGTGATAGACCTGCCAAAAAGTCTCAGGGTTCCAAATTGTCTCAGGGTGGCAATGCAGTAAAGATCAGACACATTCTATGTGAAAAACAGGGCAAAATCATGGAAACCATGTAAAAGTTAAAGTCTGGAATGAGATTCAGTGAAGTGCCTGCACAACAGTGAACATAAAATGAGGCAAGGGGGCAATTTTCGTTTGATGACCAGAGGGTCAATGGTAGGACCTTTTCAAGAAGCAGCATTTGGGGTGGCGCCTGTGCCAGCGAGTAGGGCGCCAGCCTCATATACTGAAGGTGGCAGATTTAAACCCGGCCTCAGCCGAACTGCAAAACAGAAAAATAGCCAGGTGTTGTGTGGGCGCCTGTAGTCCCAGGTACTCGGGAGGCTGAGGCAAGAGAATCGCCTAAGCCCAGGAGTTGGAGGTTGCTGTGAGCTGCGTGATGCCACGGCACTCTACCGAGGGCGATAAAATGAGACTCTTGTCTCTACAAAAAAAAAAAAAAAGCAGCAGCATTTGCCTTGCCTGTAAGTGGGATGGATAAACCTATTTACAGATTCACCAGTTAAGACAAAATTTGGATATCATATTATTATTATTGAAGGGAGAAAATAAATCATATGAAAGATTGGAAAAAAAAGAATATTAGTATAGACTGTCGTTGAGTATGGCAGATCATCTGGTACAGTCCTTTCTTAAAGTTCTTTTGATGTGCCTTGAAAATTCACTTTCAGACCTATATTTTGTAGCAGAAGCCATTAGGTCAGTGACTTATTGTATTCATCAACATTATCAGTATGGGGAAGAATAGAATCTTTAAATGACATACTATCAATAATGAAGACACTGGAAAAATCTCTAGGCCCTTTTTATATATCACTTAAAGTATCTGGACTCGTTACCATCAAATAATGTCATTTATACCTAGGAATAAAATCAGTTGGTGGCATTTTTGTGCTATCCTTTTGTATGAACATAAGTATTGTGTATTCATCTTTGCCCAGATAACTTTTTATATTTTTTGTAGAGATGGGGTCTTGCTATATTGCTTCAAGCAATCCCCCTGTCCAATCCTCTCAAAATAGGGCATAAACACAGACCATTGTGCCTAGCCTAATAATATTAAATACTTTTTAATCTAGTTAACTCAGGAATGCTAGTTTCCTTTTTTTGATTTGCTTTCTTTTTTTTTTAATATTGTGCAGTATATAACAGAACAGTTTTCAAGGTTGTATATGGCTAATTACAGACAAAAATTATGTCATCTCTTATAAAAAGCAGAATCAAACATGTGTAGTCTAGTGTTACTTAAGAAACTCCAAAGATAGTTTGGATATAAGTAATGTATTAACAGTTTCATTACTCAAAATCTCGGACCTTGAATTGAAAAAGGTAATATCAAAATGTTTTCTTAGATTTGTTCTATGTGGCTCGGCGCCTGTGGCTCAATGGGCTAAGGTGCCAGCCACGTACACCTGAGCTGACAGGTTCGAATCCAGCCCAGGCCTGCCAAACAACAATGACAGCTGCAACCAAAAAATGGCCGGGCGTTGTCGCGGGCGCCTGTAGACCCAGCTACTTGGGAGGGAGAGGCAAGAGACTCTCTTGAGCCCAGGAATTGGAGGTTGCTGTGAGCTGTGATGCCACTGCACTCTATCCAGGGTGACAGCTTGAGACTCTGTCTCAAAAAAAAAAAAAAAAAGATTTGTTCTATGTTTCATTACAACAAGATATGAACATAAGTCAGTTTTCTATAATCAAAATATTAGTCATAAAAATAACATTGAAATTATGCACAATATACTTAGCTTTTTTTTAAGCTACAATTTTTGTCAAAATTATATTCAGGAAATCATTAGAACGCCATAGACCCTTAGAAGGTCTTGGGGAAATATAACCCCAAACAAAATCTCCCAATCCAGAAAACTTCTACATAAAGCAAGTGGACGAAAGTTTAACATTTTTTTTTTTTTTTGAGACAGAGTCGCACTATGTTGCCCTCAGTACAGTGCTGTTATGTCACAGCTCACAGCAACCTCAAATTCCTGGGCTTACGCGATGATTCTTTTGCCTTAGCCTCCCTAGTAGCTGGGACCATGGGTGCCCTCTACAACACCCGGCTATTTTTGTTGCATTTATCATTGTTGTTTAGCAGGCCCAGGCCGGGTTCGAACCCACCACCCTGGGTGTATGTGGGCAGCACTGTAACCACTGTGCTACTGGCGCTGAGCCACACAAGTTTATTGAATAAGCATTTAACCAGAATGTGATGCACTTCACAGGCAACCTGTTAAAGGGATTTACAAAGTCAGAAAAAAAAAAATCTCACTGTTCTATATAGTTGAGGAATACAATCTACTTAATATTAGTTTTTGCAATTTGGAATTATATACTAGAAGTTAGGGTCATCTCTTCCTATGAAACTGAGAGAAAGTTATTTCTAAGAGGTAGCTCTAGGGACCTCAAGGACGCAGTCCTCAAATGGAAAGATTTGACCATACAAAGGTTAACTCTTGGTGAGGCAAGAGAATTGTGTTCTCCTAATAAAAAGCAAATGTGGGTTATGTGCCTGTGGTTCAGCGGGCTAAGGCGCCAGCCACGTACACCTGAGCTGGCGGGTTCGAATCCAGCCTGGGCCCGCCAAACAACAATGTGACGGCTGCAACCAAAATATGGCTGAGTGTTGTGGCGGGCGCCTGTAGTCCCAGCTACTTGGGAGGCGGAGGCAAAAGACTCGCTTGAGCCCAGGAATTGGAGGCTGCTGTGAGCTGTGATGTTACAGCACTCTATCCAGGGTGACAGCTAGAGGCTCTGTCTCAAAAAAAAAAAAAAAGTGATGGGTTTTGTTTTGGTTAAGAGATAGCCAAGTGAAAATTTAAGACAGTTTTCTAATATTTTCCCAGCTAAAGTTTTGCCTCTAATCATAATCTTCCTCAATATTTTGCATTTGTTTAAACATACGCAAGGTTCTATTAAGTTTTAGAATATATAAATTTTGTTTTCTCTCTGTATGTTATGTATTTCAGCAGTTGCTACTTCAGTTCGTAAATCTGCTGTAGCTTGTTTTCTCCCAACTCCCATGTTTTCAACTTTTGGCTTTGGGATTTTTTTTTTTCTAACTTTAGAGGCCTCCTAAGGAAGGCCTTCCAGTTTAGAACTGGGTTAATATCCTACTTTCGTTTAATCCCTCTTCCTCTGTGTACCAAGGGTCACTTTTTAATAGTCTTTTTGGGTTGAAGGGTTACCCTGTAAATATTTTATCCTGTAGAACCCTTCAGCGATGCGACTACTTTTCCCTTATAGTTAAAAAGCTTTTCAATAGCATCCTATTCTCAGTTTTGTGGGAATTACTTGCAGTTGTTCTCTAAGTACTCTACAAACCTTCCAGATTCAGTGTACTAATTAGAACCAGAACAAGTCGCCAAGGACATCTCAACCAAAGCTCACTAATTAACACAGCAAACCACCAGAAATCCACGTCATCAACAGGCACCCACATTTTAGTCTCTGGTACAGTTAATACTACGTTTCATTGACTGCCTAAGCGAGGCGTGTACCGCTCATCACTTTCTATGGCATACACAGGCTAACCAGTCTTCACGGAAAGGTCGTTTCATGCTGTTTTAACTCCAGCACACACTTAATACCTTAATTGTGGCCTAGGACAAAACTGCTTTATTGTGGGTAGCGCTAAGGATTTACGGTGCTTTAACAATTTATATTAACTGTTTGCTGGGACGTGTATTAGTCAATGTTTAACCTAGCCTGTCGCTGCAGACAATGGCGCAGACGTCATTTAATTGCGCAGACGCGGAACAAGTAAAACTTGAAAACGCGATTAGGTATTTAAGTGTAATAGCTCCTTAGAGGAGAAAATGGGGGCCCTGAAAAGGGCCTTTTGGTTGAAAACACAAATTGCGAGACTATACTCAACCACCAAAACCGTACAGAGTGCGGCCCTGGCGCTTGAGCGCATACACCACATCCATGGCGGTGACTGTCTTGCGCTTGGCGTGCTCGGTGTAAGTAACGGCGTCCCGGATTACGTTCTCCAGAAACACTTTAAGAACCCCGCGAGTCTCCTCGTAGATGAGGCCAGAAATACGCTTCACTCCGCCGCGGCGAGCCAGACGCCGGATCGCTGGCTTAGTGATGCCCTGGATGTTGTCACGCAGCACCTTGCGGTGGCGCTTGGCTCCACCTTTACCAAGGCCCTTACCGCCCTTACCACGTCCAGACATGGTTACAAAACCTGAAGTCACAAGACTGACAAGCCTTATGAAAGCTGTGCTGTGAGGCAGCCCTTTATACGCGCGTTTGCGGACCGAATTGAGAACTTGAATGAAGGCGGGAAGTCCCGCCCTGCTGGGAGAGGGGAAAAATGTACCGCCCCACCACCACCACCAAAAAAGCTTGTGTTTCCTTGTTTTACTGCACTGTTTTGTTACTATTTTAAGGGCTTAAAAAATTACTTTTTGAATGCTAAAAGAAAGATATTGTGGGAAATACACAAAAGGACAAGCGATGAAATAACATATCTCATCACAACCAGATTACTGCTAGGTAATATTTGGGGGAGCAAATAAATGCACACATTTTTCCATTTGTAATCTCTTTACATTTATATTTTAATCAATTTCTCTTTATTTAAAGAGAAAAATGATATTTAACGTCTGTTTATCTTTCTTATGATTTCTCAATACAATGTTAATCAACTTTCTAGTAATTTGTTAATCAGCCAGATTTTTGAAATGACGAATTTCTTTTCCACAGTTAACATAAATTTACTTCTTAATTGTACTTGGGATCAATAGTGAAATTTCTGTTTTTTTTTGTGTTAAACTTTTGAATTTTTTGGCTCGGCGTCTGTGGCTCAGCGGGCTAAGGCGCCAACCACGTACACCTGAGCTGGCAGGTTCGAATCCAGCCCGGCCCGCCAAACAACAATGACGGTGCAACCAAAAAATGTTGTGGAGGGCACGTGTGGTCCCAGCTACTTGGGAGGCAGAGGCAAGAGACTCGCTTGAGCCCAGGAATTGGAGGTTGCTGTGAGCTGTGATGTGACAGCACTCTATCCAGGGGTGAGAGCTTGAGGCTCTGTCTCAAAAAAAAAAATTTTTTTTTGAATTTTTGTTTTTATTAAAAGCCTTACAATTTTGGCTCGGGGCCTGTGGCTCAATGGGCTAGGGCGCCAGCCATGTACACCTGAGCTGGAGGCTTCGAATCCAGCCCAGGCCCGCCAAACAATGACGGCTGCCATCAAGAAATGGCCAGGCATTGTGGTGGGCACCTATAGTCCCACCTACTTGGGAGGCGGAGGCAGGAGACTCACTTGAGCCCAGGAATTGGAGGTGATGATGGCTTTGAGCTGTGATGCTACAGCACTCTATCCAGGGTGACAGCTTGAGGCTCTGTCTCAAAAAGAAAAAAAAAAAAAGCCTTACAATTTTAAGTGCAGGTCTCCTATTTTCTTTTCCAAATTTCTTAATCTGGTTTCACTTGGATTTATTTTCTGAACAATTTTTTTTGTTGTTGTTGTTTTTTGGGGACAGAGCCTCAAGCTGTCGCCCTGGGTAGAGTGTTGTGGCATCACAGCTCACAACAACCTCCAGCTTCCTGGGCTTAAGAGATTCTCCTGCCTCCGCTTCCCAAATAGCTGGGACTACAGGCGCCCACCACAATGCCTGGCTATTTTTTGTTGTTGTTGCAGCCGTCATTGTTTGGCGGCCAGCTCAGGTGTAGGTGACTGGCGCCTTAGCCCCTTGAGCCACAGGCGCCAATCCCTTAACAACTTTTGAATCATTTTGTGAAGTTTGAATGAATCTCTGAGATTTTGAGCATAATTGCATTAAATTTATAAATTGGAGTAGAATTAAAATCCTTAAAAGAACTTCTTATAACCAGAAACAGTATTTTTAGGGTTTTTTTCCCCTAATCACTATATAAACAAAGGTTAAAAAAAAACACTTTTTAAAAAATGATCCACCTAAAGATTTAGTTCTCAACAATATTTAATATGGAATAATTTTTGCATATAGTTTTGCCTTTTTAAAAACAAATACTGGGTTATACTTTGAAATTCTTTTAAAATAAAAATTGTAAAGCTTCTATTAATACAACTATTCTCTTGAAACCCGTTTTTCTTCATTTGTTGTAGAAAGTGGTTAAGAACTAAAACTCTGGAGATAGGAAAACCTGGTTTTCAACTGAATCTTCTTACTGACCAGACTTCAGCTTACTAGTTTATGCTTTCTAAATTTTGATCATCTATAAAGTGATGAACAGAACTGTTCTGGTACAGAAAATGATTTCCCCGGGTATGGCACTTGGGCAAACTGAATGCTTTTGAAAATTGAAAGGAGGCCTCAGAAAAATATCCTTCTAACCCCAGTCCCCGCAAGCATGAAGGGACTGTCCGGAATGTCTTCATCTGACTAGTGGCTTTTTTTTTTGAGACAGAGCTTCAAGCTATCACCCTGGATAGAGTGCTGTAGCATCACAGTTCACAGCAACCTCCAATTCCTGGGCTCAAGCGAGTCTCTTGCCTCCGCCTCCCAAGTAGGTGGGACTAAGGGCGCCCGCCACAATGCCGAGCCGTTTTTTTTTGGTTGCAGCTGTCATTGTTGTTTGGCGAGCCCAGGCTGGATTCGAACCAGCCAGCTCAGGTCTACATGGCTGGCGCCTTAGCCACTTGAGACATTGGCCCCGAGCCTGACTAGTGGCTTTTTAAATACTGAAAACTGCTTAAAGCACAATTGCCTTCTATCCCCCTCCCAGTGACCTCATTGTGTATTTGTGGGAAAGGAAGACTGAAAAATGCTAGCACATCTGGATGGACTTTTCCACAAGATGACCCCTGCCTCTCCAGCTCATTTAAATTTCAGAGACAATTATTTACAAGTTAATTTGTCTCTGCAGTCCATTTATTCTCCCTACTAATCATTTATTGCCCTTAAAAGAATTGTCTGCCTTCCCCATCTCTTGTGATTCCCTTAGGGAATTGGATTGGGGTAATCACTTTGTGATTCCTCCCCGGGCACATTTAAAAAATTGTATGCCATTTTCTCCTCTTAATCTGCCTCCTGTCGGTTGATTTTTAGTGAATCTTCAGAGGGCGAAGGGGAAGTTTTCTCTTGGTCCTTACAGTACTTAACCTGGAAAGTCACTGACAGGATTAATGGAGGCAAAGCCAGGTGCAAGGGCTCATACCTGTAATTCCAGCACTTTGGAGTCTGAGGTGGGAGGACTGTTCAAGTTCAGAGTTCTAAGATTGTGCTGTTATATCCAGAAGTCTCTCAAAGACCACACCACCAGATAAGTCGAATTTAAAGAGGAGTCCTTTTATTGAAGAGCTGGCCAGCGACTGCCTCAGTGTCCCAACATGAGGTTTCTGAGAGCAGCCTTGAGTTGTCTGTGGCTCTGGTTTTTATAGGACAAAACTTTTGCAGGGGGCAAACAAAAACAAAAACAACAGTTAAAGGGTTAGGGGTAATCACGAGGACAGGGTGGTTAGTCATTTTACACAATGCCATGATCATGAGAGCCATTAGTGATTTTTCTTCTTTACAAGATAGGTACAAACCACAATGTCCTAGGTGGGGAAATGCAGAGAGGGGAACTTAACAGGTAAGGGTTGTAAAGGGCATGATCATAAAAAGCTATAATCACTAGGGCCACAATCACAAGCAAGTGCATTTACAGTTACACAATGGGAAGGCAAACAAGAGGACCTAGTTTTGAAGGAAAAAGGGAGTAAATAGTAAAATGGAGTGAAACTTGTTCTTTTAACATTTCAGTATCATATACGGATGGTATGAAGACCACCTTAACATAATCGAGAGTTGTTGTCACGAGGGTAATTAGCATCATTCTACACAATACTAATAATTCTAACAGTTCTAACCAGATCCATTTAAAATACCATGCAATGGGTGGGGAGGCAAGCCAAACCGGTTTTATTGAAAACAATAAAATGTAATAAAACAAAATGGAGTCAGGCCTGCTTTGTCTCCCCACTGATTCTCAGGAATGAGTTACAACAAAATGGAATTAGGCCTGCTTTTCCTTCGCCCTAACAGTGCCCCTGCACTATTTTGCCCCTGAGCAAAAGTGAGACCATATCTCAAAATAACTCCAAATAATTAAGGCCAATGACACATACCTGATTTTGTTTTAGTCCAAGGCATATTATATGCATGTGATTGTAATTTAGATTTAAATGCAGTGGTTACAAATGTTCCTAGAGACTCAATAAATTGATTCCAATAGACAAGAAATACCTACACTACGTGGAGAATAGCATTTCTCTAGCCAAAGTAGCTTGATCTGAGGGAGTGAATTATGGTAAAAAGCAAACAGTGAAAATTGACTGGAACAGGACCATTATTACTGACAGAAGGTAAAGAAAGTGATTTACAAGATTCACAACTTACACCATGTTTTTTAGGTAACATACTCTTCCTAGATGGTCTCCCTAGATGTAATCCCAGACCATCAGTTACATAGGCTATACATAGGCAATACATTATGAAATTGTTTAGGCTAACTTCAAATTGCTGTAGACATTAACACTCTATTAATATTGTATTCCCATCTAGAAGAGTGCCTGACACCCCACACATCTCTCAGTTAAGGTCCAAGTAGAATTGATGTAAAAGGCAGGCCTAAACACTCATAGGTTCCTTAATTTGCCCTCAAAGACAAGAGATCCCTAAATTTTTATTTGCGTTCGCCAGCATCTTAATCTCTTTCAAATTCCAAAACAATTTAATTTCAAGGGCACTTTAGTTTCGCTTCTCCCTTTATACTTAGGCTACAAAGTAATTTTTTCTAAAAAGCCATTGCTTTTAGTGGCACGATGATACAATACTAGAAAGATTATAAACTGAGCAACTACACAATGCTGAGCACAGCTCCACTTAGAGAAAAAGTAAGTGGTTCTGAAAAGAACCTTTGGGTTTAAGACAGAAAATCGATCAAGAAAATCAAATTACTTCAGGCCTCTACTTGCCCTTGGCTTTATGGTGACTCTCAGTCTTCTTAGGCAGTAGCACCGCCTGGATGTTGGGCAAGACGCCACCCTGAGCGATGGTGACTTTACCCAACAGCTTATTAAGTTCCTCGTCGTTGCGTATGGCCAGCTGCAAGTGGCGCGGGATGATGCGCGTCTTCTTGTTGTCGCGTGCAGCATTGCCTGCCAGTTCCAGTATCTCAGCAGTCAGGTACTCCAGCACGGCGGCTAGGTACACCGGAGCCCCAGCCCCAACACGTTCGGAGTAGTTTCCCTTGCGGAGCAAGCGGTGCACTCGACCCACTGGGAACTGCAGCCCAGCCCGAGAAGAGCGGGTCTTAGCCTTGGCGCGAGCTTTGCCTCCCTGTTTACCTCGTCCAGACATGACACCTACTAAGTCGGTCGTAGAGGAGCCTGGAGCGATTTTTCCAGACCTGCACTACTTATAGTCATTGCTGGACGCAAAAACGAAGCTATGCCATTGGCTAAAATTACAGTTCCTCTTAAACCAATAGAATTGTCGTTTGAAGTACACTTATTTTGATTGGACAAAATTATTACATGACGTTTACTGGACTCGCCACTACATTAATTAGACGCAGGAGTCGTTCTTTTCGCTTCAAGAGCTGTGAGTGAGGAGGGTGTTTGTAGAACTACGCTCTTTTCAGCGCTTGCTCCTGATCATGCCTGAGCCCGCGAAATCCGCTCCTGCCCCTAAGAAGGGCTCCAAAAAGGCGGTGACCAAAGCCCAGAAGAAGGATGGTAAGAAGCGCAAGCGCAGTCGCAAGGAGAGTTATTCCGTGTACGTGTACAAAGTGCTGAAGCAGGTCCACCCGGACACCGGCATCTCTTCTAAGGCCATGGGCATCATGAACTCGTTCGTCAACGACATCTTTGAGCGCATCGCCGGCGAGGCATCTCGTCTGGCGCATTACAACAAGCGCTCCACCATCACCTCCAGAGAGATCCAGACCGCTGTGCGCCTGCTGCTGCCTGGAGAGCTAGCCAAACATGCTGTATCCGAGGGCACCAAGGCCGTTACCAAGTACACCAGCTCCAAGTGACCCGTAGATCCGCGGAGCTATATCGGTCAGTCTCCCACACCCCAAAGGCTCTTTTCAGAGCCACTAAGTTTTCCAAAGAGAGCTAGCACTTAGCATTTTTAAAGGGGATGTTTCTTACTTGGTGAAAAGAACAACTCATAGTTTCATTATTTGGGGGCTTGTTAGGAAATTACTTTGCTTTGCATTGCTTTCTACTACACGCTGCAGTAATGCTAGAGGCAATTTACATGAATTTATGTCAAGAAGGTTAGCAGGGGCAGCACCTGTGGCTCAGCAAGTAGGTCGCCGGCCCCATATGCCGAAGGTGGCGGGTTCAAACCCAGCCTTGGCCGAACTGCAAAACAAAAAGCCGAGCGTTGTGGCGGGCATCTGTAGTCCAAGCTACT
Source organism: Arctocebus calabarensis (assembly GCA_963573935.1). Lineage (NCBI taxonomy): Eukaryota > Metazoa > Chordata > Mammalia > Primates > Lorisidae > Arctocebus > Arctocebus calabarensis. The sequence goes on from CAUYON010065152.1 coordinate 23,826, forward strand.
TGGGAGTCTTAGGCAAGAGAATCGCCTAAGCCCAGGAACTGGAGGTTGCTGTGAGTTGTGATGCTACAGCACTCTACCGAGGGTGATAAAGTGAGACTTGTCTCTACCAAAAAAAAAAAGGTCAGCAGACAAACCAAGTAAAGGTTAAATGCCCTTTACCCAAACAAATTACACTCCTCTCTAAAAGCAGTCAACCTGCTAAAATATTGTTAGTAATGTATTGGGCACTCTATCCTTAATTTTCGTGTGCACTTTACTAATGAATGAGTCACTCAGCACACACACAAACATTTTGTTACTTTACTTCCGTTTTCTTTAGGAGGTAGTGCTGTTTCTCTTGTCCTGTTCTGGAGTTTGGATTTGTCAAGCAAAGCAGAAGGAAAAAAAGCATGAACCCAATTTAAAATATTGTCCGTGTCAGTCAGAGTCCTACTTGGTTTCAATGGCCAATCCAGACGCTGCCACGGGCAATTTGAAAAAAAGTTCATCGCTGTTTCTTATTGTGACTCTTGTAAAGAGTAAAACTCTGGGCGTTGTGGGTTTGTGGAAGGAACTCTGTTTTATCCATTCCCTATTTCTTTTCTCTTCTTTTTTTTTTTTTTTTTTGAGACCAAGTCTTCACTCTGTTGCCGCAGGCTAGAGTACTGTGGCCTCGTCCTGACTCATACCAACCTCAAACATCTGGATTCAACTGATCCTCCTGCCTCAGCCTCCCAAGTAGTTGAGACTACAGGCGCATGCCATTACACCCGCTAATTTTTCTATTTTTAGTAGAGGTCTTGCTCTTGCTGAGGCTGGTATCGAACTCCGGAGCTCCAGTAATCCTACTCGGCCTCTTAGAGTGCTAGGATTGCAGACTTGAGCCACAGTGCCTGACCCATTCCCCTGTTTCTCTTAAGTGGAATTCCTTTTTATGAACATGGTTACTTCCTACCTTCCTGTTTGGGTCCATCCCTTGTTTTTTTTCTCTCTGTGTCACTTGCATTTACTATTTCTTTGTTAACTATAAGAAATTTAAAAAGAATAAATATCAGAAACTAGAGCAGAAGAAGGGCTGTTCCCCACTATCCCTCAACACCCTTCCCTCTCCAGAAATCAAAATGAGTTTCTCCATTTTAAGCCTTTAAATGGCATATTTAACACTATTTTGGTCTGTGCCAGGAATCGAGTGTGGGAATTCTTTAATATTGAGGTCTTTGATAATGTCTTTTATCCAAATATGGTATTCCAGTGACCCAACAATTTGACTCTTAGGTGTATACATGAGAGAGTATTTTGCACATATGCAACAGGAGACATGCAAGAATAGACCAGTGCTATTCTTAATACCAAAACACTAGAAGTAATCACAGGTCAAAAGAATAAATACATTTATTGGCATTCATTTATATGATAGAATACTATACAGAGAAAATAAACTACACAGTACATAGTTGAATTTCCTGAGGGTTCATTTTTTAATTAATTAACTAATTTTTTTTTTTTTTTTTTGAGACAGAGTCTCACTTTGTATCCTTGGTAGTGTGCTATGGCATCATAGCTCACAGCAACTCTTGGGCTCAAGTGATTCTCTTGCCTCAGCATCCCAAGGATCTGTGCCTACAGACATGCCACGATGCCTGGCTATTTTAGAGACGGAGGTCTTGCTCTTAATCGTGATGATATGCAACCTGTGAGCTCAGGGCATCCACCGGCCTCAGCCTCCTAGAGTGCTAGGATTACCGGCGTGAGAGAGGGGTCATATATTATGCCATTTTATAAAGCTCAAAAATAAACCAAATTATATATCATTTAAGTGTATACAAAAGCATAAGTATGATAACAATTTTAAGAGGCAACTTTTTAAAATATTAGGCAGAGGTTACATAGGTAATGAAGGCAGGGCAAGGGTTTAGAGTTAGAAGTTTGGTCACGGATGTTTGATATAGTTTGTTTTATACTTTAAGTAGATGTTACATATGTGTCAAATACTATACTGAAAAATATTATAGAAAGGGAAAAATATCCTTTCATAAGAACAAGTTCCAAGAATCATATAGTTTGTAATAAAGAGCAACATAAATGAGAAACTCAAACCTAATAGTATTTTTCTAAATATTAGTAACTTTTAATTAGTAACTTTTCTTTTCCAGAAAGAAAAGAAAAAGAAGATTGACAGAGGCCATTAAAAATTCCCTGAACTGACTGGCTTGGTCCTGGAGCTCAGCGGCTAGGGCACCAGCCACGTACACAGGCGCTGGCTCTCAGGGATGGATGGAATGACCTGAGATTATTAGCAGGGAAGAAGATGTCCTGGATGTTGGAATCCAGCCTGGGCCTGCCGAACAACAATGACAACTACAACCAAAAAAAAATAGCCTGGCATTGTGGCGAGCACCTGTAGTCCCAGCTACTTGGGAGGCTAAGGCAAGAGAATTGCTAAAGCCCAAGAGTTTGAGGTTTCTGTGAGCTGTGTCACCAGGGCACTCTACCAAGGGTGACATAATTAGACTCTGTCTCAAAAAAAAAAAAAAAAGTCCATGAACTCAGAGAACTCAAAATTTTGGCAAAATTAAGCAGCCAGTCTCCAGATATCCTTGCTCCTCAGTCTGTAGACATAAGGCTTATGAACTAAGAAGGCTGATTCCCAGGAAGTTCTTGGAGGATTCTCATGCGGCTTCACATCCATTAGTTTCTTCACATTGGTGAAGAATTTGGTATATTGAATCTGCATTTAGCACAAAATGAATAGAATTCATACTTCATGAAATCAAATTAATTAAATGTTTTTTTCTTCTCAGCTTCTCCACTTATCTAAATCCTTATTTATCCTCTGAAGTTCTCTCAAGTCTCAGTTACTCTCTGAAGCCTTTCCTGACTATTAGGGCATAGCTGAACTTTGTCTTCCTTCAGATCCTCCAGCTCTTACAAATTTCATGTCTATTCAGCTGCCCACAAAACTTTTGTAACATCTCTCTAAAGTTTGTGTGTACATGTATGCATATGCATGTATGTTGATATATGTTACTAATGTGGATGTGCATATAGCCCTCTCTCAATACTGTTAGAATAGAAGTTATACTTTTTTCCATTTATGTATCTTATCTCCTCTCACTATCATACCTCCAAAATAGTTCAAGACAGCAGCTTCACCATACATTTGGGTTTTGTCATTATGACCTTTCACCACACAGGTGCCTTTCATCCTCTCTGTTAATTAATACAGATAATCAGTAGCAAATCCTTGTATTGGTTTGTTTTACATAATGAGAGATTCAGGAGATGAAATCCAGGAGTGAAAATGACAGGTAGATTTGGAGGGATTATGTTAACTAAACACATTTTCCAGGCCAGGATAAGAATTATAGACGCTACTGCTTATTATAAATACTCACAGAGAATGTGTGTGTGTGTAGAGTACATGTGAGAATACTTAAGGGAAGAGTCATATCTTGATGTGCTTCCATTACTAGTAATAATGATTTTATAAGTTTGAAACCAATATTCAATTATTATTTGTTGGTAGATTAGAAATATTATTAGGAATAGGGAACAGAATCTGGACAAAGGGGGACAGTAATGAAGAATTGATTCAAACTGTTTCCTGACTTTGAGTACAAAGTGGGAGATCTTATTACTTTAATCTTCTAAAGCTTGTTAAATCCTACCTCCCCTCACAGCTGCAGGGCTGCTGCGGGGCTGCTGCTGGCTGGAGGCCTTGAGGCTGCTTTCTGCCAGGGCAGGGCTGTTTGCTCTGGGAGAGCACTTTCTTTAAACTTAGTCCAACAGAGGAAAACTTGCTCTGGACCAGATAAGGAGAAGAAACATCTCTTTTCTTCTGTCACATTAATTGGGTCAGAGAAATCTGTTTGGACACAAGGCTGTCAGAGTATCACATCTGTGGTGTGTGACAACCTAGTGTGGGTCAACTAGGATTTGGTCAACTTCTTATTGGCTCGACTCTGTTTATATTAAGACCATATACCTTAAAACAGTAAAAAAAACCAAGTAAATCCATACAATTAATGTAGTCCGTTGTAGAGCTACTCTAGTTAGTAGAAATGCACGTGCAATAAGAACCTTGAAGGGACATTATTCTTAGTAAAGCATCACAAGAATGGAGAAGCATGAATCCCATGTACTCAATTTTGATATGAGGACAGTTAATAACAATTAATGACACGGTGTGGGGGGGAAGGGGAGAGCAGAGAGAGAAAGAATGAGGGAGGGGTGGGGAAAGGAAGAGCAGAGAGAGGGGAGGAGCTAGGGGATGGGGTCTTGGTGTGTGCCACACCTTTTGGGGGCAAAACATGATTGTAAGAGGGACTTTACCTAACAAATGCAATCAGTGTAACCTGGTTTCTTATACCCTCAATGAATCCCTAACAATATAAAAAAAAAAAGAACCTTGAGGCTCAGCGCCTGTGGCTCAACGGGCTAAGGCACCAGCCACGTACACTTGAGTTGGCGGGTTTGAATCCAGCCCCCGAGCCACCAAATAACAATGACGGCTGCAACCAAAAAATGGCCAGGCGTTGTGGTGGGCACCTGTAGCCCCAGCTACTTGGGAGGCGGAGGCAAGAGATTCGCTTGAGCCCAGGAATTGGAGGTTTCTGTGAGCTGTGATGCTACAGCACTCTATCCAGGGTGATAGCTTGAGGCTCTGTCTCAAAAAAAAAAAAAAAAAAAAGAAAAGAAAAAGAACCTTGAAGGGATTATTAGCCTTCCTTTCATAAGATTTATGATTGTAACACTGATGTGTAAAATAAATACAGAACTAGCCTGATACTCAGGACAGCATACTGGAAACCTCACAAAAAAAGTGTGTGCTGCCTCCTGAGCCCCACTGCTCTTAAACCTATCTCTTTGTCTGTGTCTATTATTTCTCTATTAATTCTTTATAACTCTCATTAATAAATTTCACTAATAATTTTCCTCTGTCTCTCGCACTACCAGGCCACTAGGAAGTAAATCCACACTGCGTGTCAAGGCTGGTCCCCAGCATGTGTGTATATATACACCTATGTATCTATATATCTATACTTATATAGCTACATGTAAGTTATGGCTCTCAGGGATGGATGGAATGACCTGAGATTATCAGCAGGGAAGAAGATATCCTAGAAGAATAGGAGAAGGGGTGGCTAAAATCTGTGTGGATAACGTAGAAATATGCAGAAGAAATTTTAGCATTTCTAGACAAGGTTCACATATCAGGTCCATAACTCTCCATTACATTGAAAGTTAAAAGTCTTAAAATAGAAAGAAGAATTCAAAGCTATAACTTGTGAGTTATTTACACATCAGTGAGCAAAGCATGAAACCCTTTATTGCTGAAACAATCTTGATGAATTTATGACATCAGCCATGGGAAATTGATTTGAGTGAATTTAAATCAGGTTTTCAACTTATTATTTAACCCTGGAACTTATATATGGTAGCTTCAAGAATTCACATGATTTTCCCTGAATAATTTTTGTCAATATTTTTTCCCTAAAGAACAATTTATTGAGCAAAAAGGAACAGATTGGAATATCAAAATATATGAAAGAATCTGATCCTAAAGAACATTTTTCAAGCTATGTCTCTTGAATAAATGACCGTTTCCAGTCTAGAAAAAGTTGCGTTTTCCTCACTGGAAACAGAATGCCCGGCTCGGCGCCTGTGACTCAACAGGCTAAGGTGCCAGCCACGTACACTTGAGCTGGCGGGTTCGAATCCAGCCCGGACCCGCCAAACAACAATGACAGCTGCAACCAAAAAAAAAAAAAAATGGCTGGGCGTTGTGGCGGGCGCCTGTAGTCCCAGCTACTTGAGAGGCAGAGGCAGGAGACTTCGCTTGAGCCCAGGAATTAGAGGTTGCTGTGAGCTATGATGCCATAGCACTCTATCCAGGGTGACAGCTTGAGGCTCTGCCTCAAAAAAAAAGAAAGAAACAGAATGCTCCCTTCTAAAGAGACTGCAAGAAACATAATGACCAAGCCTAATTCTTTTTTCATTAATTTCTAGATTTCATGCAGTCTACCATCCTTCAATTAGAGATTGTGTTGGGCACTTAAAATTAATGTGATCATAACTTATCTGAATTACATGTTAAAGCTTGGTGTGGAAAATACCTGAATCTCATCATCCATACATTTCCATGCCATCTCAAATGTCTGTTACTTCTACAGATGACCAGTTTATGTAATTTCCAATTTTTAACTCCTAGTTCAGAGGTTCCCCCTTTTCAATACTGACACCAAATCATAAAAGTGGTGCCTCTGGAAGGCTGCATGAGGTAAAGCAGATGTGTGGTACCAAAAAACAAAATCAAACACAAAGAAAACTTTCCAGACTTGAATAATAATACAAAATTGTTATCAACTCCTACAAAGTTGAACATACACATAAACAGTCCTAGGGGATCAATGAATGTGAGTGATTACACTTAACAGGAATATATTAAGGGCCTGAGAGTGCAAAGAACAATGGTAGATAGTAGCTAGGGATAACTATGAGAACTAGTCACTCCACCCCCTGCATGTGTGTAAGAATTTCCACTTGTAAGAGGAAGAACAAGATAAGTGCTTGGCCAAAAATACACTAGCAAGAAGGAATTTTTTTTAGTGGACAAATTAGGAAAATTTGTAAGAAAACACTGGGATTCTAAGTACTAATTTTTGGAGAACCCTTAAATCCTGATGCCCAAGGGCAGAGGCTCAGGCCTGGAAGTCACACAGTCAACCCCTGGTGCAGATCTTGGAGTAACAGTAGGGGTTGTGACCTGTGTTTATTGACCTTCTACGAGGTCAGTGCTTATATAGTTTTACATAGCAGATATATCCAAATGATATCAGGATTTAGTAGGTTTATCCTAAGCCAAAGAAATGGAACAGAATGGGTAAATTCCTTAAAACAGGTACCAGCTTTCTAGATTTAAGAAATGCAGTGCCTAACCTAACTAGATTCATTTGTGGGGGGATAGAAAGCATAGTTTTGAAAAGTGTTTTTAGAAGGGAAAGTAACATTTTAGAGATTTTAATTTGGCGGAAGTGTGCAGAGTGATAAGATTGAAAAAGAAGACACCTTTGGCAGTGAGAGAGGACACCAGAGAAGGGTGAGGTCTGGGAGAACAGGTCATCTCAAGGAGACCACAAGGAGACACCCGCAGGTTCCTCTCCATGGCGACTCAGCTCTTGGGAATTTGTAAACTTCCTGAAACTTGAAAATTTCTACTTCTGTAAAATCTTTTACTTCTATGGAGGCTGGAATAGCATCTCCCACTTAATTCAAACTGGCCAATGAGAAGGAAACATCACTAGTAACTCCCATAAGCCTATTAACTATACCTGGGAATTAACCAGAACAGTGGATAGGAGCCTGATAAGCAGAATCCATACAACCAGTCAGCCCACCTTTACTGTTGATTTATGTGACTTATTCCCACCTAATTAAAACCATTTCAGCAGATGTCTGTAACATCTGGGAAACTTCTTACTAAGAGTGTGGCTCCTTTGAATGTAAAAAAGACTGCAGAACCAGCAATATTATGCTTATCCCAATATAAGAAAAGACAACTGTTACAGGGAAGCCGAATACTACTGTGCAAAATAATGTGAAACCAGAGCTACTTAGGGAACAGTAATCCCCACCTCAGCCTATAAAGGGGAAGGGGGCCATGAGCACCCAGACCTAGATTCAAACTACTAAGCAAATAAATTAACTAGAATCTGAAGAACCTAGGAAATTCAGTTTCCCAATTAGAGACCTCTCTAAACTCTTTAGCAGAAGTAGTCCTTGGAGGCTTAATTTACTATTCTAAACAATGATTTGTTTTTTCCCAACACCAGGAATAGGGAATGAAATGGAGAGAGGGAAATGAGACAACCCCTCATCTCTCCTGAGCACAGTTCCTGTAACAGGACACAGGGCACAGAGAAGAAAAAGAAAAGAGAATAGCATAGGGCAGGCTGACCCTACGCTTATCAAAAATGTTTCTTATGATGGGGGAAATGAGATGGCCACCAACTGCAGTATCACTGCCAGACTAGGGCAGAATGAGATAAAGATTTAATGAGCTAGTGATGTGAAGATTGTTTATCTTTCTGCTAATTGCTATATCTGCTTCTGTAAAACAGACTGCCTGCTTGCTTGTAGCCCACCCTATATATACCTTGAGAATGCTAAACTTGGGGCTGTTCTTCCATGGTCTTGTCTGAGGTATGTGGAAGCAGCTGCCAGCTGACTAAAATAAAGACTCCAATTCGGACTTTGAATTTGGAAGTATGGTCTTTTCTGGCTCCATAACACAACAACAACAACAAAAATAGCCAGGCATTGTGGTGGGCACCTGTAGTCCCAGCTATTTGGGAGGCTGAAGCAAGATAATTGCTTGAGCCCAGGAGTCTGAGGTTACTGTGAGCTGTAATGCCATAGCACTCTACTGGGTGTGAAAGACAAAGTAAGACTGTCTCCAAAAAAAAAAAAAAGAAAGAAATTTTGGTAAACTGTTATGGTGCACGAGATGAGATCACCAGACAAATTGAAGAAAGCAATTAGGAGCCGTTATTGAGATTGGCCAACCTGAGAGCCTTCTAAGGTCAGAAGAGCTGCACTGATCAGCTTGGGCACAGTTTTTATAGGGTAACTTATGCAGGCTAAAAAACAATGAACAAATAGTCAAATTTCACAACCGGCATGTACAGAAGCAATTTAGTTACTGGTTAACTAGTTTGAGCCTCAAGCTGTCACCCTGGATAGAGTGTTGTAGCATCACAGCTCACAGCAACCTCCAATTCCTGGGCTCAAGCGAGTCTCCTGCCTCTGCCTCCCAAGTAGCTGGGACTACTGACACTCGCCACAATGCCCGGCCATTTTTTGGTTGCAGCCATCATTGTTGTTTAGCGGGCCCAGGCTGGATTCGAACCTGCCAGCTCAGGTGTACATGGCTGGCACCTTAGCTCGTTGAGCCACAGGCGCTGAGCCAAGAAAAATATTTTTTAGAACAATGGAATCAGCAGGACCCTAAGGTGCCAATGGCGCCACCAAGGAGGCCTCATCCTGTTTTCCTAATCTTTGCCTCTTTACCTCATCCTTCTGCTACTTTCCCCAGTGTTGGGAAAGGGGGGATATCAGTGCTGGTGGGCTGAGTTTGCCTTTTGCCCACCATCTCAAAAGTGTGTGTGCCCAGGCAAGATAAAAGTAGTAAACGCACAAAGATCTTTCATCACAGAGTGTCGTAGGTGAAAGGGCGGCACTCAACCGGCAGAGATCTCACAGACCACCAATACTTGTACTAAAGGTCTTTATTGGTGAGGGATGCTGCAGAGCAGCACCATGGAGGAGAGAAAAGAGAGAGAAAGAAAGAAAGAGGAGAGAGACAGGGTGGGAGGGACAGAGAGAGAGAGAGAAAAAGAGAGGAGAGGGAGAGAGAGAGAGAGAGTCAAAAGAAAAGCATACCCTTACATAGGTTCAGTTAGGAGAAGTCTTAGAATGGTGATGGGATGGTAGAATAGCCTATAAGGAGCTACTGTTCTGGGCAGGCGATAAGTTTGAAATTTTCAGTAGGTAATTGAGATAGGGAGATGAAGTAAGTTTTGCAATTACCTAACAATAGGATCATTATATTCTTTCTGCTCATGTGATATGTTCAGAAATAAAAAGTAATAACTTAGGAAACAATCAACCACTCATATAAAGGAATAACAAACAACAGAAATACTGCATCTTTTTGAAATAGGCAGTAAAGAGAAAAACAAAGAATAATGTGAATGAGATGGCAAGTTGGCATTTGTAAAAAAGAGAAAGAAACTGAAACTTTAATTTTTTTTTGAGACAGAGTCTCAAGCTATCACCCTGGGTAGAGTGCTGTGGCTTCACAGCTCACAGCAACTTCAAACTCTTGGGCTTAATTGATTCTCTTGCCTCAGCCTCCCAAGCAGATGGGATTGCAGGCACCCACCACAACACCCAGCTAATTTTGGTTGTAGTTGTCATTGTTGTTTGGCTGGCCCAGGCTGGATTCAAACCCACCAGCTCTGGTGTATGTGGCTTGTGCCTTAGCTGCTGGAGCTACAGGCACCACCAGAAAAGTTAAAATTTTATTGCTAGAACTAGAAAAGTTAGGCTGAGGTGTAGCAGAAAACATGCCAAAATAAGGAAACTTTTAGGTGCTAGTTGGAAGAGGAAGGGGCTTTATTTGGCCAATGGAGTCTTGGATGACTAATATCTCAAGAAGTGAGCCCCCCAGTCTGGGACTTCACCTTCCCTTTTTATGGGGCTTACAATTCTATGTTCAAGTGAAACACTTGTGACAGGCAAGTTGAAGTAAGAGAGGGTAAGCTGGGTCAGTGCATGCCTATATGTCTGAAGATGGTAGTGATAAGAGAAGTTACAACACATATCTTAGATGGATATGCAGATAACATAACTATTTGCTATAGCAGGAGTAATCTTTAATTTCAGACATTCAACCACAAGCACAGAAGCATAGTAGTTTCAACTGAGAGAGGACACCTGAAAAGGGTGAGGTCTAGGAGAACCGGTCTTCTCAAGGAGACCACAAGAATACACTTATACACTTGCAAGGGTCCTCTCCATGGTGACTCAGCCCTTAGGAATTTGTAAACTTAACTTCCTGAACTTGGAAATTTCCAAGTTGTGTGAAATATTGTAGTTCTGTAGGGGCTGGCATAGCATCTCCCAGTTGATTCAAACTGGCCAATAAGAAAGGTACCTGCAGGGTGGAAGTTTTTGACTGTTGGTAAAAAGGGAAAGACCAAGCCAATTGGGGAGTGCGGCCATTTGGAATTCTTCTATGCCGTAAGGTCCTGGCTGCTGAATAAAGCCCTTCCTCTTACAAATGTGGTGTTTGGTTGCTCGTTCTCTCCCTTGGGCCTTGTTTTCCTGCAACAATTTTGGTACCAGGAAGCGAGATCACCGTTGGAGAGAACATGCACCTGGTAGTTGCTGCCAATCCTCTGGACACCCACCTGAGGGCCCCTGATCGGCCTGTGTGACATGAACACCTGAGTGCACCAGGGAGGCAATTTGGCCTCCCTGTGTGGATACCTTGTCTGGGCTGAGAAAAGGACCACCTCAGAGGGTCTTCTAGGAGTCAAATACTGGGAGAAACTGGCGTGCAGGAACAGGTACCTACACAGGAGGATGTCTAAGGCAAGGTATGAACAGTCTGGGGATACCACTACAGTTTTAGTGGAAGAAGGAGCCTGATCAACTCCTTGGGCATGAGATCGCTGGCAGGTCTGTTGAGAGGTGTGTGAGAGTGTGTGGATGTGGTGTGACTGAGAACACTGAGGGTGGAGTTGGACCTCCCTTCATAAGGCCTAGGGGAGTGTTGGTTTGCCTCCTATGGCTATGTGGCAGCTTGAGTGGAAAATCAAGGCTGCCCAGGTTAAGAAATGGGTTGGAATTGTATGCATGTGAGTGCTTGGAGAATGACTGAGATGGGTAATAAAAGGTGGGGTTTTGCCCCCCTCCCATTAACAGGGTGAAACAAATGTATGAGTGTGCCCTTCTTCCCTGCTCCAAATTTTCCCCCTGGCTATTCTGAAAGAAACTGGGAGTTCTAGGTTTTCCGCTTTCTGTCTATGGCTGCAGCCACATGGCCATGTGGATCTTGAAGGAAGATGAAAAGACAGAAGAAAAGATGTTGTAGTTTTGTTACTGCAATTTCTTCAGTGAGTCTTTGGTCTCAGGAATTTGAGAATTGAACCTGTGGGCCACAGATCAGTGATAAAATGACATTCTGTTAGATGGAGGGGCATGCAGAGGGAGTGGAGAGTGCCAGAGCTATTAGCAGAGGGGCCATGCCTTGGAAAGTGTTGTGGTTCAGGCAGTCCGGTGAGCTCTGGATGGCCCTTGAAAATCTGGGGGAGAGAGTGTGAATCTCATGCTGGATGATGCTGTATCCATATAAACAACAGGTCTCCAAGGTGAACAGCCGCTGGAAGGGGGGAGGAGGCCCACGTCAGAGGTTTCCTGCATAACTCCTTTGTCTATGGGTAAATAATTGGCTCTGAGAGATATTTTGGCCAGGACTTGGTAGATGGAAAAATAGCTTTACAAACTGAATGGATGTTCTAGCAAAAGAATAAAGCAGCCCCTCACCTTGGACAAGGTTATTAGGTCTTTGCTGTGGTTTTTATCTGGGGAAGGGATTAGGGTATGTGCTCCTTAGTCAGGGTGGAGCCATCCAAAATGTTTGGGACTGCTTTGTTCATGACCTTGCTGGGGCTCAGAGGGTTTCTGCCTGGAAATGGGAGTCTGATGTCTGAGCTCACCTGAGCCTGAAAAATGGGGGTTCCCTATCCAGCCCTGAGTGGAAAAATCCTGTATCAATGTTATATCTCATAAAATGTCTCTCATTTGTAAAATGTGATAATTTGGCTTTTTAAATTGTTTGGGAAATCGAATCTTTGCCAAAGTATAAGATTCTTGCCTTTTAAACCTTCTAATTATCAGTTTGGCCAAGTGAATGGGTGACTTCATGGTACACTGAGATCCTGTTTTGTGGGAAGTGAGTTTTTGAGAGTAAGAGAAATTAGGCATAAAGGACAATGGCATGGTGTAAAGAAAGAATCTTGTGTGATAAATTTTGTCCTGAAAAAGAATGGTGGAGTAAGAAAGTGAAAGGCAGGGCAAAAGTTAAAGAAAGTTTAGAACATTTGTAGATTGTCTGTGCAGGTCATAAAAGGGAATTTATGAATGAATTTACATGTGATCCAGTTGACTATATATTTCCTTTAAAATCTTTTGGCATGTAATCTTATATTAACCAATGTTTTAGGCCTTTAATATTTGACCAATCTTCCAAAATCAAAGCTCTAAATTTGGGGGTTGGTGCCTGTAGTGCAGTGGTTGCAGTGCTGGCCACGTGCACTGAGGCTGGTGGGTTCGAACTCGGCCCAGCCAACAGAAAAAAACCCCAAAAAGCATAACTCTAAATTTGGTCTTCTTGAAATATTAACACTACTGAAAAATCATAGGAAAACAAATTAAACTTATTCAACTTATTAAAAATTATTGGAAACATTGTAAAATATGAAATGGTAATTAATTTTGTATGGGTTATGAATATATATATATGTTCTAATATTATAAAGCATTGGTCTGCCCTAACATATAAGACATTAGTCTGTCCTAATGTATAAGATATTGGTCTATCCTAACATATATTATTGGTAATAATTTTAATTCATCTAAAAAAGAAAGTGCTTTTTTTTTTTTTAATGTAACTGGCTGAGTCCAAAATTTAACCAAAAAAGAAAAAGAAATATTAAGTGAGGCTGACGAATTTTCTCAAATTCAAATTCCTGATGTCTTTGGAAATTGAATGCCTTTGAACTAAAAGCAGAATTTTAAACTTTCATTGGAAAGTTAACATGTCTATGACTATTGCTAACCTAACTTCAAACAGAATAGAAATCAGTTATGTGGAACTGGGCTAGTTTGTTATGACTTTTTGTTCAAAGTATTGTTAATTCTTTCTATGTTCTGTTTTTCAGAAGTCAAGAAAATAATTTTCTTTCTTTTGAACCATTTGTAGCTTTTCAAGCAATGTACATACTTATGAGCAGAATTTGAAACATGTATCTCTACTTGATTTCCCCGGAATTTGAAAGCCATTTGTAAGTATTCTTAATTTCTGACAATACAGTTATTTGCATAAGTTCAATAAGAATCTGTTTTGTTCTATAGGACGTGATGAAGGCACTGATTATTTTACCAAGGCTTTGGCTGGAATAGCATTTCCAGAAGTGTCCAGACTGCCTTATGAAATTCAGGTTGACTTTATAAGGCCAATAAGAAAAGCCCTTTGGAAAACTGGCCAGATACCCATCAGTAACATTTCCTGATCTGTGGTAAGTAATGAAGGTCACTTGCTGTCAGGTCCCAGAATTGAAATGTGCTTGGGGAACCTCAAGAGAAGAGGAATTACTCAATGCATACAGGTATGTAATGGCACAGATGAAACCTGGGCTCATGAAGGGCTTTCAAGAAAGTCCAGCCTAAAATTTTTATAAAAGGTTCTAGCAAAGCCAATTTTAAAAGAAAGGAGAGCCTAGATGGCTAATAATTAATTATTCTTACTGCACTTTATGCAAATAATCAGACC
>CAUYON010065154.1:0-55388 GCA_963573935.1 Arctocebus calabarensis
ATAGTGATCAAGAAAATGCCATGAAGGCTATCTGTAACAGTACGATCAAAACATTTCTGAATGTATATGAATCGTGCCCTATGATTGCACCAATGTACAGAATTATGATTCAATAAAATTATAAAAAAAATAAAATAAAAAATAAAAATAATTTCAGGTATGATTAGTATACTTTCAAATGTACAAATTATTTTTTTTTTTAAAAGACAGAGTCTCACTTTGTCATCCTTGGTAGAGTGCCATGACGTCACAGTTCACAGCAACCTCTAGATCTTGGGCTTAGGTGATTCTCTTGCCTTAGCCTCCCAAATAGCTGGGACTACTGGCATCCGCCACAATGCCTGACTATTTTTGTTGTTGTTGCAGTTTGGCTGGGGGCTGGGTTCGGGTTCGAACCCACCACCGTTGGTATATGGGGCCTGTGCACTACTCACTGAGCCACAGGCGCCGCCCTCAAATGTACAGATCTTAAGCACATGTATCAGTGCCCTTATATAACTACCAGCCAGACCAAAATAAAGAACATTTCCATCACTCCAGAAAGTTCCCTTAGTAAGTGGAAGCTGCCATTTTCCAGGTAATCCCTGTCCCTCAAATGGAACCACTGTTATGATTCCTATAACCATGGGTTAGTTTTGTCTATTCTTGAACTTCATATAAAAGAAACCATACCATGTTTACCATGTGTGTCTGGTTCCTTTCCCTTAATCTAACATTTTTGAGATTAGTCCACTTTGTTGCATCTATTAGCAGTTCATTCTTTTCTTTTTTGCTTTCAGAAAGATACTTGATTGCTGTCCTCATAACTGAGTTCCCTGATCGTCACTGGAGTTGAGAAGGAGAGAGAGGCTAAGAAGAGAAGTACTTCTTTCTCGACAGCCCTTCTAGCCATTATGTCACCTCTGTAGCCTTTATCAGCAAATTTCAGCAGGAAAATGTTCACCCACAGGCCAAGAGGATTATGTCCTTTAATAGCTAGTGAGCTAAGAGATCAAAATCTAAAGCGAGGGACTTTATCTGAGTGATAAAGAATTCACAAACATATGTAGCTATGCCTCTCTCTTTTCCCAGCCCTCCCACAGACCTGGAAAAGCATCATTTTGTGGGAACAATCCTTAGGCTTGGCCATCATGAAACTGGCACTTCACTTTGGCTTGCTCAGAAGTCATTAGTTCACATCCTAGTCCCAACAAAAGGGATTTACTCATCAACACTTACAAACCCTATCCGAGGAACCCTACTAGGCTAGTTTTGCCTATATTGCCAAATGAGTCATTCATGGGTACATTATCCAGTGTTGTTTGTTCAAATACAGACTCTATTTTGTAAACATCTTGTAAGATTAGAATTCAGCAAACCCACTTTGGGGGTACACACTGAAACTATGAAAGGGAACCAGCCTTCTTCCTCTCCTGAGTTCCATGCTTTTGAGAATTTCATCTCATCTGCGTCAGGAAGGGCTGATGGCCCAGGGCCAAGTCCATTTGGCAACTCTCAGGACTGCTCAGCATGCCTGACAGGACCAGTGGTTGTTGAGAGGCTGAAGAAGAAAAGGGAGGGCGGAGCTCAGATTGTTCATGCTGGGTCCTTGGCAAAGACACACGCTAAAGGCTGGGGCCACGCTTCTCCATCACTGGAGACAGTGAACAAGAGAGGAGACAGAGTCTTGTTACAGCCAGGTCTGCTTCATCCTTCACTGTTTGGTTGGTTGGTACTAATTGTCCAACATCATTAGACTGTTGTCTGGCAGGAGACCCTTGGGGAGCAAAAGTATGAGGTGCCCAGAGATTCTGGTCATATACCTCGTCTGCCTGTTGACAGTTTCAGGAAGCACAAGCAAGAAAGTCAGAGAAAAAGTAAGAAAAACATTAGGAAAGAAGCTCTCTACTTCTCTAGTCTGGTTGCCTGGATGCTTGTCTCTCTTACTTCCACAAAAAAATGAGAGCTTTGTCTGCTGTGATGCAGACAGGAAAATTGGATTTTATGTTTAAGAATCTGCTGACTGAGCTCAACCACCGAGATATTAATCTCTTGATTTTCAGCCCCGTGAATTCTCCAAGAGCTTGAGCTCATTCTCAGCTTGGTTCTACTTCCTTCTCAGTGGAGATCTGAGCTCCAGACCACGCATGTGTCTGAGTCCCAGCTGACACATTTTGTGGCTTCCACAGGCAGTCAAGGTTCTTAAATGCAGGTCTTCTAACCAGCGGGAATGCACCCCTCTCCCCCATCACAGAGCTACATTTTCCCAGGTGTGCTAGGGGAATCCATGTAAAGTGTTTAGTGATCAGGGTAAAACTAGACAGCAGTAGTCCCCTAAGAGCCAAACTGATAACATTTTCTTTAGTTAGTAATCCAAGGTGAAAGAAATCCAATGTCTCAAGGAGGTCTGAGAGCCTCAAGGTGCAGGAAGTAGGCTGGGGACCAGAATGGCAAGATGGGGTCTCTCCAGGAGGCTGTTAGTGGGAGGAGGGCCTTCCTGTGCCACTCAGCCTGCCCAGCTGCCAGGTGGAGGTGGTCAGCAGGGGAGCCCTCCTTTCTCAGTGGTCAGTGCTTACTGCTGGCAGGAAGCCAGCTGGTCAACCCCATCCATGTGGGGAGAATAGAGCATGGTGGTAAGGGTCTGAGGAAGCTGATTCTGGACAAGGGTGCCTTTAGATTTCTGCTTAGATTCATCTGGACTGAGCTAAAAGTGACCTTTGGGTCTAGGAGGAGACTAGAAATGGAAATGTTCTCTCCACTTCGGGAAGTGGAAGCAAAGAAAGCCAACTGGACAGTCCCAGAAAGACCACAGGGCTGATCTGCGGGTGTGCTGTGGATATCGAGGTCGCTATGAGGATCTCACCCTCTCGTCCGCTCTCTCAGAGCCCTCCCTTTCACAGACACGCTCTTAGATGCTCCCTCTCTGGACACAGACCATATTCTCAACACCTCTGCTCTCAGGACCCTCCAAGCCAGTAACCCTGAGAGCGCAGCCCTCCCTACTTGGTCCTGAGCCTGTCCCGCTTTTCAGTCTTTGCTTCCCTGTCATTGAACTTGTCCTCTCACCACTTCCTGCATGCTCATGGCACACGTAGGGTTTTGCTTGACCTTTAAGTCAGGATTAGGGTCCACTCTTCTCAGAAGCCTTCCGGGGTGGATGCTGCCGTAAAGGAAGGTAAAATATAGAAGTGATTCATCTATGTTCCAAGGTCCTGACAGTCATGTTTCTTTGACTCCGAGTTCCTGCCTTCCTTGCTGACACCTGGTTTGATATGTATGTATCTGGGTATACAGTTCTGCAGACAGGCAGCCCACGTGATGCCTGGCTTCTGACAGAGGACAGGGGTCCCTGTCCTGGGGCTCTAAGCCATTTGGCTATATTGCTCCTTCTATGACCCTTCTTTGGGGACAAAGGAACTTTATGACATTGTAGCTGAGAAATAACTATTGTCTGTGGGGCTCCAGACCTGGCTGGAGATGAGTGACTTGGAAGCTGTTTATCCCTCTGTGGCTTCCCTAGAGTCCCTGAGGACTCAGTAGTGCATGTCCATCACATGCTGTGCTTCCCCCCAACCCAGCCAAGGCCACATGGAGCCAGGGGGCTAAGACCATGGCAAGCAAATCGTCGGTGCCTTTCACTGTGCTCCTCCTCACCTGCTCACCCACAGGAGTGGCCGTGTGCAGGGGTGAGACCAGAGAATGAAGACACCTGCAGCAGGGCTGCCCTCCTCTCGTGCCGTGATCTACCCTGTTCCAGTTGCAAACTGGCTACCTGGCAGCAAAACCAGAGGCTGGTAAGATAGGACAGAGTCTGCCGCAGGCCTGCCCCACCCCTCCTTTCTTAGGTTGGTTGGTATTAGTTATCCCCAAATCATTAGGCTGCTGTCTGGCAGGACACCCCTGATGAACAAAGGTACAGTTAGCCCTGAGATTTTGGATATATTTCCTGGTTTTCTGTCACCAGTTTTAGGGAGGATGAGCCTGAGGAAGGACACAGGAAGCATAAGCAACTAGACAGTCCCTAAACTGATTGTTGCTGAAGCATATCTCCTGGGGATGGGTCTTGATCATCTCAAAGGACCAGAAAAGTATTTTTGGCTGTACAAAGTATTTATAAACATGATTTTATCATTAGTCTATACTTCCAGGACACATTTAGCCCTCTTGTGTAAATGGCTACCCATGAGTTTCCAAGCTGCACAGCACCCCTGCATTCTTAAGCAGGCACGACTCTCACTATTCCTCCTCCAGAGGAACAGCAAACACAGCCAGTGAGGACCTGCACCTCCTTTTGGGTGCAAACTCTTTTGTATCCAAGGGTGAATTTGTCCAGAGGAGAGGAAAGATGATGACGGTGAGGGCCATATTAAATAAAAAAGTTAGAATGCTGCAGAAATTGGTATGGGTAATATTTGGGGGATGGAGGTGCAGACTGTGATGAGGAGGAAAAATGAACCAGAGAAGTGGGGAAGGCTTTGTCCGCTGTGATCCCTTGGCAAACTCCTCAGTCGTCCTGAGCAAACTAAAAGCACATTTCAGGGTTCTCTACCATCCAGAGCCAGGCAAACAGAAATGCTTGCCAGTCTCTACTTGAAATTGTCACCAACTTCTAAGATGTGTTTATTTCTCCTTCCCTTCTGGGTTGGGAGAGATGAAGGTAGATGTTAGTCCTGGAGCTCATGCAGGTCTTCCCTGTCTGAGAACCAGTGGGAATCCGGTGGGAAGGAGAGTGCTCTCACCATGTGGGCCTGTGTGTGCAGGTGAATGAGGCAAAGGAAGCAAGAAGTTCCGGCCGGGTTGGTGGGTCACCATCTCATCTCTGTAAGCGATGTTTTCTCTGTAGTCACTCCATAACAGGACTGTAGAAATTCACCAGCCCCCTCCACCCTAGGGGTGGTGATGAAAAGATCAAAGGAGAGGAGGTGACAAAAAGGCAATAGACAAATGTAAGAGATTCTGACCCTCCCAATAGATGACACAGGGCCTTTCCCAGCCTTTGGCCCTCGTGGCCCCCATCCTGCCAGCAGGGCCTGAGCCTGCACCTCCCACGGCTGCTCAATTTAGATATCCTGCGGGGGAGTCCCTGCTGATCCCCAGAGACCCACAGAGCTATTTACAGCTCTCCGGTTGTCTCCGCCAAGCCCAGGAGTTGTGCATCAAAGCAATCAGGGAGCCCCGGTGGCTGTTTTCTCTGTCCCCTGTAGGAATTATGGGCCCATGCTTGTACCCAGGGCCTCTTCTATGAGTGGTCAGAGGGCACTGGCCTCACAGATCATTTCTGACCTTCCCTGCCCCAGCCCAGGTAATGGGGTTACCTTGGTAATGTTCTCAAAGTCACAAGACATGCTGTGGCGGAGCTCACACTCAAACCCAGGCTTCCTGACTCATGATTCTGGACTCTTCTATCTCAGCCTTGTATGTTATTTTTATTTATGAATGAACAAACAAACAAAAGGGATCTTATACTCATGCCTATCAAATGACCTAAACCAGCCACAGGAAAAACCACAACTGGTATGTGTGTGCTGTGGCTCATTCGCCCCATTCTGCCTCCTGTACCCCAAGCTGCTTTCTATACTCCAGTTGTGCAGTCTTCCACCTAATTCAGGTTTTTATTTTCTCTTTTCCTCTTATCGCCCAATATCCCAAAGCAAATGTGTCCCTGCCCCTGCCCCCTCAACACACGAGGAGGAAAGCTTACCAGGAATCCCAAGGAAGTGAGTGGACCACAGGATTTGGCATCAGAGAGACCAAGGCTGGACTCCTACTGGCTGTGTGATTGAGAAGGGCCCACTAAGACTTTCAGGTTCCTCACATGTAAATAAATAATATGAGCCTTATCCTAACTATCTCTAAGTAAAATGTATGACAAGGATTTGTAGACTACAGAGGGCCCTGGATTGCAAAGGACATTTACCTTTAACCTTTTTCTTAGATGGTTGCTTTGAAGTAGGTGGTGGAATTCCTTGCAGGAACTAGGAAATGTTTCCAGGGTGATAACCAAGCCAGGACAGCTCAGTTCAGCTACAGATGCTCTGTTCTGTCTGTACTCACTAATGGAGATCTGGGGATGGGGAGGGGATGATGGAAGAAAAGAATTTCTTATGGCTTCCAGGCTGATGAATAGTTTATTCTTAAGAAGGGGTGGTAGATCTGAATGTAGGAGCAGGTGAGGATGAACTGGATGAGGGTTTGAGAAGAGTAAGAACTGGACCTCTAAATATCTGTCCTGAGCCCTCTGCTGGCTGCCCCAACAAGCTCTTGTTTACTCTTTTTCTGGCTTGAGTTCTGGGTGCCTGGGTCAAGCCCACTCTGTTATTTTGGAGCAGGAAATGACTGACCAGTAACATAAGCCTATAATAAATAGCCTCATGTCATAAAATGCAAGCCCTCCACTGCATTTGGAAAACATTAAAGCATTTGCAAATTGCTGCCCAAAATATATTTGGCATCTTGCTGCTCCCTCCCCTTCTTCTGCAGAACAGGACACAGTCCAGGCAGGATGGCCCATAAACCTGCCAGGGGCCCAAGGCAGCCCCGCACCCACAGACTGACTGCTCGGTGAAACTCATCAGCATTTATTCTTCCATTTCACGTTCAGTATCTTTTGCTGAGGCACTGAAGTTAGCACATCTAAAAACATGGCATGCAAACAGAGGGGAGAGCTTTCAAAAAAAGCAGGTCATAGTTGTTTTCTAAGCAACCAGTCTCTGCTAGTATCTTCACCCTCACCACCCAGCATAGGGAAGTGTTCCCAAAACCCGCATGCCCTCTGGGATTCCTCTGGCTCCCCCCTCCTCCAGTCTCTGAGGCAGCTGTAAGTAAGGAGTGAAGGGCAGAAGGTCCAGGAAGGATCTGGGATGGAGGAGAAGATGGACATGCCGTGCAGAGCTGGACTCAGCACTCGTGAGGAATACCCCTGCCAGTCTGACCTGGGTTTGGGGGAGGATCTCTCTGAAACCTGGAATTTGAGGTAAAA
Organism: Arctocebus calabarensis; assembly: GCA_963573935.1. Taxonomy (NCBI): domain Eukaryota; kingdom Metazoa; phylum Chordata; class Mammalia; order Primates; family Lorisidae; genus Arctocebus; species Arctocebus calabarensis. The sequence continues at coordinate 6,959 of CAUYON010065154.1, forward strand.
AAAATAGGAGCTCCCCCAGTCAGGGCCCAGCTGAAGCTTCAAGAAGTGCCCCCTGGAGCTACGGTCCTAAGATCTCAGCAAATTTGATCATGCAGCGATGAGATGTTTTGATTCTGTCCAAACTTTCTGGGCCTCTACCCTTTGATCCTTGATGAGGATGAAGAGTATCTGCCTTGTCCCTGTCACCAGCCTCTGGGGCAGCTTCAGGCTTGGTAGAGAAGCAATTAACCTGGTATGGTCTAGGAAGAACCAGAGGCCCCATTCCCTCAAAAGCATACTTTCTAATGCATCAAATTCCCTCATAGTGTCTTATCCTCTTCAGGTAGACCTTTTTCTCTGCAAATCCTTCTGATTGGGACAGCATTGCCAAATTATGCACATTTTAGCATGAATCAATGTCTGATGGCTATTAGAAACGGATATTTACAGGAAAGGCAGTATCAGAGAAGGGGGAGCCCTAAACCCTCTCAGGTGGGGGAGTGTAAATTTTGAGGAAGAAGGCTACTTGGGGAAAGAATGAAGAGTGGGGTCAAGAGCGTAGCATAATGGAGCATGAACATTTGAATCAGAAGATGAGGGTTTCAACTCCTGGCCCTGCCTCTTATTTGACTGCAGTTTCTTTGGGCTTTTACTTCATCATCTATAGAGTGAGGTTCATTATTCCTGCCTCTCCTGCCTGCCTCCCAGGGTTGTTAGATGACAAATGGGAAAGTGCTTTGTAAAGTGTAAAAGGCTCCCCAATGTCAGTGGTTGTGATTTGTCAGCTGCCCCCTCGTCCCCGCCAACCCACCTCCCACCTTGTACTGATCCTTTCTTGCCTGGCTGCTGGTGGCTGAGCTAGAGCCCTGCTGGCTTGGTTTCTGGCAAAGACCACAAGTAAAACTCCACCTTCAGCATCGTCCCAGGACCTTGCCTGTTATCAGTCCCAATCCCCCATAAAAACCGAAGTGAGGAGCCCGCCCCCCCCATCTCAAATTAGGGAGGCTATGCCCAAGGGCTATGTGTACAGAGCAGTGTTGTTGCTGTGCAGAACAGGAGGGATGACAGAAGGGAGCCCTGGGGGGCGTAAATGCCTTGGCCCCAGGCCCTCCCTCTCCAAAGGGCCTGATCTATGTCTCTCCATGGCAATGGCTGGAGAACAGGGCCGGGCTGCCAAGGCACGATGCTGGGAAGACGGGGGTTTGCCAAACCGAGCTCCGAAGCCAGTCACATTGCCATCTTTGGGAAAGGAAAGGGAGACAGAAATGTTCTCAGGCCCATCCTAGCCCCAGCCTCAGGGATGATCAAAGAGACGGGGGACAAAGGCAGTTTTTCCCCTCCCCTGGGCACTTCTCTTTTTGGGTTTTTCTTCTAAAGGCAATTTTACGAAGCAGCATAAATCCACCTCCAGCATTCCTGAGCCACACTGGACAGGCACACACGTGTGCACATACAGAGAGAGCTGTAGTTTTACTTTGCTTCATCCTCTTTTTTTTTTTTTTTGTGGAGGCAGAGTCTCACTCTCTCTCCCCTCGGTAGAGTGCTGTGGAGTCACAGCTCACAGCAACCTCCAACTTCTGGGCTTAGGCGATTCTCTTGCCTCAGCCTCCCAAGTAGCTGGGACTACAGGCACCCTCCACAGCGCCCGGCTAATTTTTGATGCAGTTTGGTCAGGGCCAGGTTTGAACCTGCCACCCTTGGTATATGAGGCCAGCGCCCTACTCACTGAGCCACAGTCGCCGCCCTATCCTCTTTGTCTTTGTTGCCCTTGAGAGACCCACTGAAGCCCTATACATTACCTCACACCTTTGATACCTTCTCTCTACACCCCTCCTAAACATCCCCCCTGCAATGTATCAGTTCCACCAAAGAATCCTCTGGCTCCCTCATGATTCTAATTTGGGCATATAGTAGGTTAAAAGGAGAATCCAGTTCAATGGATTTATCTGTGGAATGTAACTGCTTAATTATTTAATCCGTCTGGAATTTATTTTTGTAGTCACTATGCAGTAAAAATAGAGAAAATATGAAAAGCTACCCAATTTGTCGTAGGAAGTCACTTTTATCCTGACATAAATAATAACTACTACTTAAATGTATATAGTACCAATTCCCCTATGCATTTAAAAGCCTTTGTGAAACAATTCAACACTATATCAGAAATGAAATTTTGCTAACTATTATGTCTTATCATAACTCTTATCTTGAGCATAGAGAATAGAAGCAAGGAAAGACGGAGTTTGGAAAAACCCAGAATATATTTAGAGTATCTTTAAGCGTCTGGTATGCAGCAGGCAGCTTAGATACCCTGGGCCATCGTAGGCCCCATAGAAAACCTCTGCCAGTCTGCCACAGAAATGCGTCAGAGCTCCAGAGAGATAGTCGGGGCCCCAGAAGCAGATGTGACTCTGATTCTGCTTGTCCTAAATCAGTATGTTTGTCAGGGGAAATAAGTTCTAGAAAAGATTGCAAGGATGGGGGGACCAGAGCTCCAAACCTCAGACAGCTGAGTGAAGAAAGCATCTGTCTTTCCTTGCTGGGCCATGTGATAGTCTAGTAACTGCCACCACTTCCCACCCCCTCGCTTCCTGCTCCACACCACTATCAGTGTGAGCTTTCTGAGGTGGAAATCCTACCATCTCGCTCCCCTGGTTCAAATATCTCAATAGGTTTCCATCACTGACATACAGATGTCAAATGGTCTTATGACAGAAATGGGGACACCCAGTGTGTGCCTAATGTAGTTCAGTCTCCTCCCTACTGAGGTACATCAGGCCTTTGTGGCCTGGCCTCTACTTTGGCTTCTAGAACTCCTCTTACCACCCGTCTCTTATAGCCTATTCTTTAAACATACTGAACCATTTTCAGGCTCTCGAACTTGCCCCGCTCTTTTTTTTTTCTTATTTCTGTGCCTGGCCTTATATATCGCCTTTGGAGTGGAGTTTCCAGCCTGAATTGGGTTCTCCTCTCTGCTGTCACCAGCCCTGGCAGTCTGGACTGGACAGCTATTATCACACTCATTGTCAGGAATTAGCACTTGATCTTCCTTCCTTCTAGAATGGGGATCCTCCAAGGGCATGTTTCATCCCCTTTTGTAGTTTCAGTTGTAATACAGTGTCTGAAACATGGAAGGTGTTCAAAACATTTTTATGTCATTTATTATGTATAACATTTAACTCCTTCTCCCAAAGAACTCATGGTATAGTTAGACACAAAAGAGTAGTTTTTACCAATAGATATAGTCCCAAAGAACTATTAAGACCTTAATAGAAAAAAAAAAGTATGAAAATTTTCAAGTTTCCAAACAATAAATCCCTTAAGTATCTCTACAGTTATCATTCAGCTTAGCTACTTCATTCACTTAGTCATTTTTAAAAAATAATCTATCAAATAGTGTAGCAGTCAGGATTGGTTAAGTTATGCTGCAGTAACAAATATGTAGCTCCAAATTGCAACAGTTTAACAAGTGCTTGTTTGTCATTCAGGCTGAATCTTCAGCATGGCTTTAGTGCTAAAGATGTCTCTGTCTAAGAGAGATTCCCCCCCATCTTATGGCTTCACCAGTTGGAGCACCTGGCCTTTTAGAGTGCAAGGGGAGAGCTGGGGGTGGAGAGTCTCTCACAGCTCTGTTAAGCTTCAACCCAGAAGTGACACAGATCACTTTTGCCCTCCAGATCATTGATAAAATTAGTCAGGTGGCACCACCTAATAGCAAGGAAACATGGGGAGCTCAGAGGAAACATTTGATAAGTTGCACTTTCACTGTTGTGAACCCCTACAATGTTCAAGATATTGAGCTAAGAACTCAGACAAAACAAGTAAATATCTTCTCCTTTCTTCACCACAAGAAGTTCATAGTTACTGTATGACATAAAGTGTAAGCTCATACCTAAAGAGTTATGAGGTAGACTGCTCTGCCATGGTTCTTAACCCAGTGATCGTCCCAGATAAAGAGCGCACTTCAGTGAACCAACAAAGTTCATGAGTGTCCCATGCATTAAATTCGCCTCTTCAATATAACACCTAATCTGTGCATTAACCCCTAAGGTGCATATTATAGTGAATTGTCACCCTAGCTCCTAAGAAGTCCTTTTCTTAGGCTCTTTCTTTCCTCTTTGAATATAGGGTTCTGTAGGATTTCTCATTCTTTCCTCTCTTCTCTAAGCAAACTATATTCTCTTTTCTCAGGAATGTGTTTCTTGCCTATTACTCTCTTCTCAGGAATGTGTTTCTCACCTATTTCTCTTTTCTCAGGAATGTGTTTCTTGCCAGGTAGCTGGCAGAGTAGAATGAAACCAAAGTTTTGTATTACCTTGAGAGGGTGAGAATAAAACCAAATCTCCCTCTCATGTCAAGAAACTGAGCTTTGAAGATTCAGGAATGCCTTGACAGAAATTCCAAGTGCCATAAAAATGGACAAATGTTTTCTAAGTTTGAATCCTGTTATTTGTGTAGAGGTACATGGCAATGGCTTGTGTCCTGTCTCTCCTCTCTCATTCCCTCCACAGACTCCCACTCTTACTCGCTGCGAATTGCCAAGTGACCTTCTGTTACTGCAAGTTACTCAGGCCCTCCAGCAACCCCTGACTATCCAGACAGTCTCTTGTTTCCCACCCAGTCCTACCCTCCCTTTCCTCCCAACAAAAATGACCTGTCCTCATCCCCTTTCTCCTTAGATAACCTGTGCACAAAAGGAACAGGGGAGCTAGCCTGGCCAACTGGTTGAACACCAAGAGGTAAAAGATTATTTGTGGGGTTTCAGGGTCCAGAGAAGCTCTAGGTACAGAGAGGGAGGTCTGGCCAAGTGAAGCAGCCAACTGTCTTTCTTGGCTGTACATTGCTGTCAGCTCTCCATCAGATACTGGTTTGGGAGATGAATGTACTTGGAAGCCATGGGATGAGAACAATAAAGACCACAGAGGAGTCACCTTGCGTTAGCAGCAGACATGAAGCCGGCTGTGTGATCAAGAGCCATGCCAACTTCCCTGTTAAACAATCCCCTTTCTTACATACACATTGAATTTGTTCCTTGTCAATGGCAATTGCATTTTCAGAAAGGACTGGACACTTGTGACTGCATTTCGGGCACCTATGATTGTGTTGATAAGAATTATATTTTTATGAATGGAGACCTCTGAACAAGCCTAAGAGCATCCTGCACAGGCAAGGTAGCTAGCCATAACCTGTCAGGTGGCATACCTGAGGTTTCCACTGAATGTAAAATAATAAAACAAGTATTTTTGCTACAGCACATTAGAAAAAAGACAATTCACAGTGAGCTTATAATTTATCCAAGGAAAAAAATGTTGAATCCAGTTATTAGGGATGTTCAAAGAGTGTAAAAAAGCTGGTAAGTGTTTACAGTGAATAGTAAGATAAAATGAAAATCCTTCACATAACTCTTAAAAAGTTACTGAACTTTTCAGACTCAAAAATATCCTGGAGAATATTAAATTTGGATGAGACCTTAGAACTTATTCTAAGGTAAATCCCCAATCTACATGGGACTCAAAATGTCCATGAGAGGTGGTCACTCAACCTTTGTCCATCTCACTCAGAAATGTGCATTCATTTCTTTGTAAGCCACTTACCCCCCTGGAGAATAGTTATACCTGACAGATTAAAGTGTCATTTGTGTCTACATCTATGACTCTAATTTGTTAATCCTTACCTTTCTGAGAAACTCGAATAAACACTGGAGACCTTTTAAACATTTTGCTTAAAAACATTGTAGGAGGCTTGGCACCTGTAGCTCAACGGGCTAAGGCGCCAGCCACGTACACCTGAGCTGGTGGGTTCGAATCCAGCCCGGGCCGGCCAAACAATAATGACGGCTGCAACCAAAAAAAAAAAAATGGCTGGGTGTTGTGGCGGGCGCCTGTAGTCCCAGCTGTGTGGGAGGCAGAGGCAAGAGACTCGCTTGAGCCCAGGAATTAGAGGTTGCTGTGAGCTATGATGCCACAGCACTCTATCCAGGGTGACAGCTTGAGGCTCTGCCTCAAAAAAACAAATACAAAAACATTGTAGGGGATGGCCTGGTTGTGAGGGAAGGACTGGGAGAAGTTTACAGAAATGTTAGTTTCCCTAGAATTTCCCAGTAGTTGGCTCTGAATTATTCTCCATGGTACCGTCTTACTTTATCTTATTAATCCCTGACTGTATGTATATATGTATGTATGTGTGTGTGTGTGTGCGTGTGTGTATATATACATATATATATATTTTTTTGAGACAGAATTTCACTCTGTCATCTAGGCTAGAGCACCTGTGGTATCATCATAGTTCACTGAAATCTCAAATTCTTGAGTTCAGGTAATCCTCCTGCCTCAGACTCCTGAGTAGCTTGGGATTAAAAGCACCTGCCACAGTACTCAGCTGATTTTTCTATTTTTACTAGAGACAAGGCCTTCCATTTACTCAGGCTGGTCTTGAACTCCTGAGCTCAAAGGATCCTCCCTCCTCGGCCTCCCAGAGTTCTAGGATTACAGGCATGAGCCACTGTGCCCACCTTCCCTGACTGGATTTTTAGTGTCATCCACCAACACTAAACTTTGTGTCACTGAACTAAACTTTCTTGCCATAGTTGTTCAGTTTTCGCTTTCTCGCTTTCTTTCTTGCAGATTAGCTCTCTGTGCTACAATGAAGAGACACTAAAATACAACGCACCTTAATACGATGGCTTATGTCTTTCTCACAGAGCACCAGTCTTGGCCAGCAAAGCAGCTCTTTTACTCACGCAGGGACTGAGGCTCCTTCCCTGAGTCCCTACCACAGCGTGCCACAACCTGGGGGCAAGAGGAGAGACCACAAGGGCAGCGGGTTGAATTTGGGCAGGTGAAGCAGAAACTGCAGGCATCAGTTCCACTTGCCTCCCACTGTGAGAATCAAGTCACAAGCCCTGCCTCACTGCCAGGAAGGCTGGGAAATGTAGTTTCCAGTAGGATGGATAGGAGGAAAGATTAAAGGGACCTTGGAGCTTTATAGGGACAATGATCCATCCTCCATGCTACACATTCTTTATTCTTTTTCCTTCTTTTTCTTTCCTTTCCATCTTTTTTCTTGTTCACACCCTTCTCTTTTCTTTCTCTGGATGAGCCAAAATGTGGAAAGCATGTGTTTTTTATATATGTGTGTGTGTGTGTGTGTGTAAAATGCAAAAGTATCTGCATATACTATATATTTGTATCTATATACATGCATGTATAGAGATATAAATCTCTCTCTCTACACACACATATATGAGGCTGGACAATTAAGTTCAAGAACTCATCCTAGGAAAAGTGCTGCATCCCTCATTGCTGAATACCCTGTGGTCACCTTCCAGGTACTGCCCTTGGCCATCTGGTGACTGTAGTAATATTCTGCAATGAGGTATGTAGCACTTTTCTAGGATGAGTTTACAAACTTAACGTCAGACCTTATACAAATGATGGCTCTGACAGCCATTCCAGAAAAAAAGTTCCAAAATTGCTTCCACAGGTGGACTAGACACTGGCATCAGTGAACAGCTCCCCAAGGGGGAGTATCTCGAAGGCGGCCATAGTGATATTGAGCAATGAGATTTGCAGTACCTCTTCTAGGATTGAGTTTGTGAACTTAACTGCCTGACCTCAGATGCTCTTTCCATATACACATCCACATACAGAGGGTGCCAAGGAAAAGTATACACATTTTAAGAGAGGGAAAAACTGTATTAAAATTGTAATACTCAATATATACCAATAACAGAAAATGAATACAAGTCACCCTGAGCACCTCTTGTAATTACAGAAGTCAAACGGGACTTTGAGTATTAGAATTGTAGTACAGTTTTTTCTGTCTTAAAGTGTGTATAACTTTTTTTGGTGCTCTGTATATACATGTACACACACACACACACACACACAAAAACACAGAATTTGAAGACTCTGGGCCGCACCTGAAGCTTGTGGAGAGGAAACACCACCCACGCAGCACCTCCCTGGGCTCATCCTTTCTCTGCACCTTGGCCTGTGGTTTGGTTTTTCAGGCAGGTCTCCCTTCCCCAGATCCCAGGTGCAAGGAAGGTGGGGCTATGTGCTCAGCTGATGAGCAAAAGAATAGGCTGGAGGCTCACCATGGGAAAGGAGGAAGGGAGCACAAAGGGAAGAGTGACTGCCCCTCTGCATCCAGTCTCTCCCTTGTCACCATTGTCATTGCCAGTGGCGCTTGGTCATGCTACTCATCCCAGCAGCAACCAGGCTCAACCACCCTGCAGAATCTGCTTGTGTTCTTATGGGCCTGATCCCTTGGGTCAAATAGGCAGTTCCTGCTCTTGAAATATCAGAAAAGAAGTAGACCACGGATTGCCAAAGGATTATGGAATCCAACTTGGAAATTTAGGCAGTGGGAAATAAGTTAGTTGTGTTCCAGCTATTATGCATGCAACAAATGTCTGAAATATTTTTTAAAATTGTTTTGGAGGGTGGTAAGGGATGGAGTACAAGGATGACTTCTTTTTAAGTTCTCCAAAATGTTACCTTCATAAAGAATGAACAAATGTCAGGGACAGGCACATCTTGGACTGAACTTCAAGTGAACTGATGGCAGGCCTTACCGTTCTGAAAATATAAAAATTGAAAGCTGCCAGGGCTCAGAGCAGACCATGCATTTGCATCCCATTTAAATAATGTGCAAGAATCTTTGGTTGAATGAGGAGTTTTTAGCCTTGTCAGAGAACTTTGGAAGTACTTAGAGTGGAACTGCCAAGGACACCCGTGGGCTATGTCACCCGACAGCTTGAAACCAGCCCAAATGTCCTCGATGAGATATTCCCGAGCCTACGGGAGAAGAGCCTTCTGTATACCTGCCACAAACAAGGTACACCTGTCAGAAACTTTCTCTAGGTGCATCTGGTCTACAGAGTAGTACTTTCTGGTGCTTGAATTCGGAGAGAAAATCTCTTCTTGCCATCTGCCAGGTAGTTCAGCTGCTAAGACTCACATTTTTACCACAGTACCTGCAATCTACATCCCAGGGCTCTACCCCAGCATGTTCCCTGCCTGCACTGACTTTTTTAGGTCCAACTGTGGTCATCCAAAAGGCGAAACCCTGAGAGGTACCGGGAGAAGTCTGTGTAAGGAAACTCACACAGCGTCACCATCATACAGCGTGTATTCAGTCAACACCTGCTGAGTGAATGAAAGGAAAAATAGAGAATCCATTCTGAAAAAAAAAAAAAGCCATCCAGATCAGTGGCCAGGCCATCGGGAACATTCTGAAGAAAAAGTCTAAGTACCAGATATACAAAGCAAATAATATTTGTTAGCAAACCTAACTTATGACCCAACAGGGGAGAATCAATTAGGGTTATCTGGATAACTCTGGTAGCAGAAAAGCATAGAAGTCTTACTTTCATTTCTGATGTGTATTTAAAAGCTGCACTGTTTTGTTTTGTTGTTTATACCCTGATCACTGCATAATACATACCTCCTCAAATTACTTAAAAATACTTCCTGGTGAATTGCCCCCCACACACATACACATCAGGGTTGGAGAAAGAAGGTTTCTGTTGGGAGTGTGCATGAAAGAAGACAAGCACCCCTCATCCCTAGAGATAAATCGTGTTTCATCAATGAACTGACCCTGGTAGCAGATTAAAGATGGCTGTAGATTGTATGATATTCTGGCTATTGAGTGATGACATCTATTTCCCCTCCTCTGAGTCCAGGGCCTGTGGCTACTTTGGCCAATGGTGTACAGTGGAAGTGACACTGTGCTACTTTGAGGGTGGCCAGGTTCTGCCTTGTTCATGTGACCTGAGCTGTCACATGAAAGATCCAATGACATTGCTAGAGAGGCCACAGGGAGACACTTGAAGACTCATGGGCGGGGTGTCCAGGTGACCTTAGCCTTCAGCATCCCCAACAAGGCACCAGGTATGTGAGCAAAGTCATTGGATACCCCAGCCTAACCCAGCTACCAGCTGAGTACCCCGATGACCGCAGCCAGTGCTATATGGAGCAAGACAACTGCCCAGATAATCCCTGCTCAAACTCTTAACCCATGAAATACTCATAAGAGCTGTATATTGGTTTAAATCCATTAAGTTTTAGAGTAGTGTTTTATACAGCAATAGACAACCTGGAAAACCATATATATGATTATAAAACTAAATTAGCAAAAAGTGATAAATTATGAATCTCCCACAACCATAGTGACCGTATTTTTCTATTTTAAGAGCACAGGGTGATCTGGTGAGTTTAAAAGAAGCAGAGGAAAATTGTCCTGGGAAATCAGGGATACTGGATCAGCAAAACTAAAGTAAACAGCACAGAGTTCAGGTGCGGGACCACAGCAGCTGCGGATCTGATCTGCAGTATCCCCTGGGACTGCAGGCAGCACCACCCTCATCCAGGTTGACTGGGGCTTGTGGGCCCCCCATATGCATATCAGCCTTCATCAAGGCTACCCCCCCCCCCCATGCTGGGCCGGCCTCCTGAATGACAAAGCCAGCAGCCATATTAGATCGAAAAGGGGCTGGCTGTGGAAGGCTGTTTGATCAGAGTGGAATTATAGCAGTTCATTTTCTAAAGTGCCAGGAGACCTGGGGATGAACCTTGGGAGAGAAGGGAAAACCACAACGGCAGTCCCCTCGTGGAGACGCAATTCATCACAGGCATGACGGCTGGGTCTGTCAACAAGAAGGGCTTTTTCCTGCTCATACACAAAAGCAATCTCATGGCCTCCACGCTGCAGCCAGAGGGCGGTCCCTCAGACTTCCTGGCTGTGTGCAGAGGCGTCCTATGGAAGCCCTTTCCCAGAGGGTGGTGGCAAGTAGTATTGGGGGCACAGAGGCATCTCCAGTGTGGGTGCCTCCATACTTCCCCTCTCTCAGTAAGAATGGCGATGGTTTGGGGCAAGGGTAGTTTGAGGTGAGACCCAATTATTTTGGGGTTTTTTGCTATTTTCTAATTGAGATGTAACTTAGAAGTAGTCTCAAGAATAGGAGGGATATTTTTACTTTCTGGTGAAATGAAGCCAGCACTTTGCATATAGCCTGAGTAAGAGGCTGGGCAAGGTGGTGGCTGCCATTGTGGACCCGGCTGTGCCAGCTCGGCCATGTCCTGCCCACAGCACCTACAATCCCCCACGGTGCAGCAGGGAGCCCAGCTCAACTTCATCCCTGTTCTCCTTCTTTCTCTTATCAGGAGTCTCTAGCTACGGCCCTGAGCCCATTCCAGAGTGAGGATGGTACGACCATACTCGGAGAGTTCCAGCCAGGTGGGTAAAGGGGTAACCAAAGTGTTCCAGGGGGAGACGGGGAGTGGTCTCCGAAAGCTAGCTCCACATCAGATCCGATGGAATGCATATTTATCCTAGAAGCGTTTCTTAAAAGAGCAATCACATGCTCTTCAGAGTTTCCCAGCTACAAGGTAGCTTCTAGGATTCTGGGGAACTTCTGACGAGCACACCACTTTTACGTGCAAGTCTTCTGGAGGCGTCTGGGTTTGAATGTTGTCCTTTCTTTCCCACTTCCCCTTCCCAACCCTGGCATAGACACTCTGAGGTTTGTTACACCTTGTGTTGAGAAAGCCTTTGATAAAGCAACCCCTGCTGCACGACCCCGGGTGACCCTACTGTTCACCTCCGAGCTGCCCTCCTCCCTGCCCCCACCCCAGGACCTGCGCAGGTGGAGGCAGCGCCCCCTCTAGTGGCCAGTGCCTTCAGCCTCCTGACTCGCTGACAAGGCTGCTGCAAGAACAAGGCGATTCATTTTGGGTTTAACTCATACCCTGGAATCTGAAGAAATGAAGCATCTCCTTTGGATTTTTTAAACAGAAATTATTTTATCCAATTCGAAGGATGCTGTGGGGTGCCCCATCAAGTGAGTTTTTCATCTCCTAGTACTGGGCTGACACAAGGAGTAAAGGGCTGGCTAATTTGCCTTCTCTGGGCCTCAGTTTCTCCGTTTTCCATATGAGAAAAACACTTCCTTCTACCATTTCTTGGGCTAGTCCACCCCTAGGGAACTGGGATCTGTGTTCTTTTAAGCCCTCCTTTATGTCTTCAATGGCTCCCTTCACTCCCTTCCGTGTTGACAGCAGAATGATCTTTAGGGTATAAATCTCACTCTGCTTAAATGTCTGCTGTAACAAGGTCTAAGTGATGACATAGCAGGCACCGTCCCTTCAGAATGAATGGGCTCTGGGGAGAGAAAGTCTTGAGAAGATTCAACGGAGGTTTTCTGAACGTTATAAGGCAAAATCACATCTCACTTTCTTCCTCCTCTCCTCAGCTTAGAAGTTTCAACTAGATCTCTCTGGGGGATGTTGGGAGTTACAACAAGCCCAGGTATATTACGGTTTGCTCCTAAGGGGTTTACCACTGCTTTGACACTGGAGTAAAGCCAAGGTTTCATGGTGAACTCCAACCCTCACCAGCTGGACCAGCCCATTATCCACCCTCCTCTGTCTCTACCGCCTTCTGTCCCCCAGGTCCAGCCACAGTGACCTACATGAAGACTGCTGAGGAAGGGAGGCACTCTCTCTTCGCCATCTGTGTGTCCCCTAACTCTTCCCAGGCTCTCTCTTGAATCTCCCTGGGTACCCCAGGGAGCATCCCTGCGAGTCCTCCCCCACACTCTCAGACGGGACCTGGGCCTTCAAGTGCCAGGCTTTCATAGCCCTAACCACCATCCATGCAGGGTGGGAAATATCACAGGTTTACAGAGCTGGTAGGAGCTCCCCAATTTCCAGCCCCATTATTTTCCATATAAAGATTTACTAATTTTGTTTTTTGGAGGAACTTCCCGAGAAATCGAATCTGTAACTTCCTACCGAAACACATTGTAGACCTCATAATCCTTCCTCCAACTCCAAACCTCCTTAAAGTATAGCCTTGAGTCATATTATTGCAAAAGAAGACCATTATTTGGGGACAAAGTAGTTTGTAGTCTTGAAGGTCATGATTCAGTTCTAGTCCTTCTACCCCCAGGCCTCTGCTATTCAGGCAAAATTATCTTAATTCCTTGAAATTATCTTTTTGGAAAGATAAAAATAGAAGACATCTTTGTAGAGTTGTTTAATTAGAGCTTTTTGCCTGAGAATATTTTCCTCTAATTTTCTTCTTGCCATTTTCCTCCAAGAATCGTATAGAGACTACAACTGTTTAATAAATGTGAACAATGAGGATAATCCTTAGGCCTTGCTATCTGGAGTGGACAGAGGAATGCCCAGAGGTAGCAAGACCTTTTCTTCTTGGTGAGCACAGAGATAAAATGTCTCTGAGATAAAAGAATTTGGTTGACACATTTAAAGGAATAAATTTACCATTCTCTGTGCAGGTTTGGGGGGGGTTTCATTTACTCTAACCCTCAATTATTAAAAGGTAAGGGATGAACCCCATCTGTCCAATATTTGTCCCAAACTTGGGAGTTCCAAGATTACTCACAAGTGCTTGAATTTTTTTTTTTTAATTTTGTAGTTTCTTTGAGCTAACATAACCTCACTCTCATTGAATAGCATTTGGTTCTCTCTACAGTCAGGCATCTACCAAGCTAAGAATTGCATTGAATGTAGCCATGTTAGGTCACTCAGTAGATTCAACAAATAGCTGCTTCATGATTGAAAAAGTCACAAACCTGGCTTGTGGTCCTGGCTGAATGCCTCCCATAATAGGTGATGTGAGAGTGAAGGGAAACTTCTCCTTCACCTGAAGGGATCACTGAAAAATCAATTTAAAACAAGGCAGATTCATAAGGTAAAGAGAATTATTTGCTGTACAAATCAGGAAAATCACAGAGTGACTACCCAATTTCTTAGGGGTCCAGAGATTTATATACCCTCATTTTAGAGCAGAGGAGAGATGAGGAATACAGGTAATTCTGTTGAGTGACAATAAGTGGTTACTAGGGAGGATGAATAAATACTTGGCAGAATGAATAGAGGAAAGAGAGGAAACAGATGGACTTGTAAATGATTCTCTTTGGAAACTAAATTAACCTGAGAAACAGATATTATCTTAAAATGTTTGATCCAGGTCTAGTTACATTCTTGACCTTCTTTCCTGAGGCATACAGCGATAATAGGAAGGGGATGGCAACACAAGTGTTATTTTTGAAGGAGGATAGCCCCTAACAATGCTTGTTCGTCCCCAGGACCTTTAATTCAAAATACCTTTACACCAAGGAGTCATATTTTGGGGTAAAATTTCCTGAGCTCCTTCAGTGATCTGGGGGAGGATTCTCTGAGCAAGGATCTTCTAAGAGCTCCAATCAACAGCTTCTGATGCTATAAGGAGAGGTTAGATATTGGTAAAAATAACTCGATCTTCATTCCTGGAAGAAACCTCCTCCACTTGTCCCAGAGCCTGGTAAATATTTTCAGACTGCAGTGTTTGTGGTTGAGAAAGTTAAAAAGCCAAGCTTCTCTGTTATGGCCCATTGAAGAATAAGAAACGTATAAAATGGATGGGCAGCCTTATCACATGTACTTTCCAGAATAGAAATTTTGAAGCTGACACTGGAGACAATATGACTTGGTGACAATATCATAAAAGGTACATTGATGAAATGTAAATGTGTCTTCTTGGCTCTTATATGTATATACACATACACACACACACAGCTGGGACGAGCCAGAGGCTTTGTTGTCAAAATCAAGGGTGTGTATAGTGTTCAGCGGGAACAAGCAAATTCAAACCAGAGGGGATGTCATCCTGAGGCACACCCTGGCAGCTGAGGGTGGGAGGAGTGGAGTCTGGGGGTGAGGAGCATACTCCTCAGAAGCAGGAGAGAAGTGGTGCATTTGGGGTTCACCACACTATTTGCCTGGGGTAAGGCTCACATTCTTGTGGCATGTGTTGTCTTGCATCTTTCTTCACTCAAGCCGTCTCTTCCTCCTGGAGCAGAGAGCAGGACTTCACTGGAGGAGGCTCTGACAATCCTGAGGGGTCCTGTGAGCAGATTCCTTCTGTGGGGTGGTAAGTACACAAGCACGAGGGGAGCCAGAGTCTCCTAGCCAAGGGGGGGATTTTTTCTGACCCCTTATCTTCATGCGCACAGTTGTTTAAATCAGTCATTACAGATGGCCAACATTTATCTAGACTAAGGGTCTTCAAACTTTTTAAACAGGGGGACAGTTCACTGTCCCTCAGACCATTTGAGGGCCTAACTATAGTTTATAAAAAAACTATGAACAAATTTTTATGCACAAATTTTGAAGTTAAAAAAAGAAAATAGGGGTGGTGCCTGTGGCTCAAAGGAGTAGGGTGCCAGCCCCATATACCAGAGGTGGTGGATTCAAACCAAGCCCCAGCCAAATACTGCCCCCAAACCCCCAAAACAAACAAACAAACAAACAAACAAAAACACAGGAACAATACAATATTTAAAATGAAAAAGGTGCCCCCATCTGCAAAAAAAAAAAAAAAGACCTTCTAACCAAAAAAAAAAAAAAAAAGACCCTACAAACTGCAAAATAAAAAAAAAAATAGACCTCATAACTTCAAAATAAAATAAATCCTAACTTGTTCTTACCTCGGTCCTCAGGCAGCAGTAAGCTCTGCACAGGCAAGCTTGTGACTTGTCCGATCACACCCAAGACTGAGAGGAGGAGTCAAGAGACAGAGAGAAAGAGGGGAGTTGTAGAGTGCAGCACACATTCCTCACATGGCACTGTGGCCCAGGATAAGTCAGTTAATAAGCAGGACAGGCAGTGGTGGCAAAAACACCTGGTGGGCCGGATAAATGTCCTCGGTGGGCTGCATGTCACCCCAGGTTGTAGTTTGAGGACCCCTGATCTGGACTATTCTTTTTTAGGAAGAAGACACAGGGTTTTTGTTAATTATTCTAGGATTTTACACAGTGTTTTTCCCACTGGGGAAAAATCAATTCAATATATACAAAACTCATATTCTCTCTCTTTCTCTCTCTCTCTCTCTCTCACACACACACACACACACACGTACACTGGCACTAGATTTTGGTTCATTTCAGCCAACCAAGAAAATTACAGTGTTTCCTTCTTTGGATGTCCCAACTGACTTTCACTGGAGTGGATTGTCTACTAAGTACTGGGTATTTTATTTGGGTTGATTTAGCCATTAATTGTCTGTGGTTTCTGAATAATTTCTTCCTTTGGTTTGGTGTAGTGCATCTTTTCAAGGAGAGAGAGGTTTGAGGGTGCTTGGCAGCTTTACAACTTCCATTTACTCAAAAATGTGGAGACAGCCCCTATTTTCTGAAAGAGAGAGAAAAAGAGAGAGACACAGATTCTGTCACTCCAGGGAAGTACAGTCATCCAAGCCCACACATTCCATCCAAGAATGTCCCTGGTTGAGCTGATGCTCCAAGTCAGATACAGGAACCTCCCATTTGGGCAACCAGATGCTTGATTTAAAGGACCCATGAGAAGAATATCAGAATGGGAACAAAAGAGATGTACAGAAATGGTGAAGACTGAGGACCTAATGCGGAGCTTTAACTTTGGGTGTGTTAGTATAAATTCTAGGTAAATTCTGAACCAAATCTAAGACAGAGGTTAAACTGTGGTTGGTGGCAGCCATGTTTAACAGCTAATTTCCAGCATGGAATAGGGTTATCACTTCTATATTTGGTTGGTTCAATGCAATATTAGCTACTAGTATCAAGGATATCTGACTCTATAGATGTACAATCTTCATCAGACATTTGGGTTAACATGAAGATTGGCTAACTACTAATAGTGGCATTTTATTTACTGAGTTTATTTTCAGAGTCTATATCGTCAGAGCATTGTCAGAGTACATATTTTCTTACATTATCTCCTTTAATCTTTACAACATCTCTATAAGGAAGCACTTATGTTATTTTTGTTTACAAACTGAGGCTCCAAGAGGTTAAGTAATGTGCCAGGGTCACACACAGTTGGCAGATACTCCAATTCCTAACCTTTAAGCTACATTGACCTTTGCCAGTTAGAAACCATAGCAACCATTCTTAAAGTAACTACTCCTGCTTTTTTCCATGGCTCTGGTTAGGCTGTTAGTTTTCCTAAGGGTAGAAGTCGGCTTCTCATTTACTTGCATTTCCTTCAAAATACTCAACACAGAACGGTGCGCAGAATGGGCTCAGTAATGTTGACTCGTTTGTTCGTCGGGGAATTTGGCCGCAGTTAACTCTTCTCTCCTGCCATCTTGCTAACTGTTGGCAGTTCTGCTTCACCCTCGATTGCTGCTTATGTCTGTTAAAATGCTAGAGAGAGATTTGGAAACAGAAATGTGTGTTGATAATTATTTTTCCCTGATTGATAATAATATTGAAGGAGAAGGTGCTAGGAGTGAGTTTCTAAGTGAGAGAAAAATAGTGAGTGGAAGTTTCTTAGAAGCAGAGAAGAAGGAAAAGAGAAAGCGGGAGGGTAGGGGATTGAAGCAAACCCTCAGCAGGGAAGGGTGGTTCAGCAAGCACTGTGTAATAATAGTACATTTATATTGATGGTAATTTAAAGACTTAAGACACAGCCTGGTGACATCTTATTTGGATACCTTGGGTTGACAAAACCTCAGCTCTTAATCTAGGCAAAAGAATAATAATTTAGCAAAAAATTCAGCATTGATATAGGCACTAATATATCTGCAGGAATAACTATGGAGCGAATGAGTGGTTCACATACACTTTCAGCAGAGATGAGTGAGACACGTTTTACACTCAGCCCCTTTCCTTCTCACATAAGGAACCCTTTTTCTCCAGGGGGACAGCACAGTGCTTTCCTGTCACTCTACTGGGCTATGTTCTCTTAAAGACATTAAATACCAGTGCTTACCAACACATAAATGTAAGTCAGCAGTCAGTAAATATTTATGGAGTACCTGTTTGTGCTTGGCATAAATAATTCAGTTGGAAATCCCCAACACAAAGATGGCAAATACATAGTATGTACAGCATGGGAGCCCTGCTGGTCCTTGCAACACATATCTTAAATCAGTCACCTTGCACATTCTCATGAAATTAGGATGCTGCTTCAGAATCATTCTCATCACAGCATTCCATGTATCCCCTACCAGTCATCCAGAATTGTCCCAGGAAAAGAAGTCCACTTCTCATCTTTAGCTTGACTAGAACAACAGCCACCTGATAGAGCAAACGATTCTACGGTAAGCTATAGGTCATGATGAGGAACTCAGAGGGCATGGCAATTACTCAGGACGGTAGTACACGGACTTGAACTACATGTCAGAGCATGCATGTGACTGAGGTTGACATGAGAAAAGAAGGGCCTCACGGGGACAAGAACACGGACAAAGGAACAGTGGTGACCAGGCAGTCCTAACAGTCCCCAGAGGCAGGAAAATCTTGAGGAATAACTTACTAACCCGCAAGCATCTGACAAGGGACTAAGAGGCCCCACCCTGACGGGTGCTGAGAGGGGAGATGATTGACTGCCTAACAGCCATTGCTGAAACCATAAACCAAGGAGGGGCAGGAGGAGAGGCTGGGGGCCAGGGAACACAGTCAGATATCAAAGCCGAGCTCGGGCTACCAGCCCAGAGGAACTGTTAGGAGCGCCAAGTAGAAATCATGGGCTTCCAAAAGAATATATGGGAAACTTCTTCACAATGCTGAATCTTCTGTAAAAAAAAAAAAAAAAATGCCGGGAAGTATAAGAGATCACAGGAAAATTACAATGCCTTGTGGTTTTTCATCAAAAGGAAGATAAGGCGGGCAGCGCCTGTGGCTCAGCGAGTAGGGCGCCGGACCCATATACCGACGGTGGTGGGTTCAAACCCGGCCCCGACCAAACTGCATCAAAAAATAGCCGGGCGTTGTGGGAGGAGCCTGTAGTCCCAGCTACTCAGGAAGCTGAGGCAAGAGAATCACCTAAGCCCAGAAGCTGGAGGCTGCTGTGAGCTGTGACTGCACAGCACTCTACCAAGGGTGACAAAGTGAGACTCTGTCTCTACAAAAAAAAAAAAAAAGGAAGATAAGGCCAAGGAGGGTTGGAGGAAAGGTATCTAAGGCTGTCTTCAGAAGGTGGCCTATTTTCATTTCCACAGAGGACAGAATAGAAAGGGTTGTTCTGTAGCAAGAGATATTTAGGAAAGACAACAGAAGCATTTTTTTCTTTCTTTCTTTTTTAATGTTTACCATCATTCTATTATTTTTTTAATTTCAGTATACAAATATCAATTTGTATACCATTAACAGTTAGAGAATTAAAGTTAACATGACAATACAAAATATGAAATACATAGAAATAATTCTTCAGAAATACATAGTATTTCTACATGGAAAACTTCTAGTTATTATTGAAAATATAAAAAGACAAATGTCTGTATATTGCAGGAAATGTATATATTGCAGTCTGGAAATGAAATAAGTTGAGCGAAGATGAGGCCAATTTGTCCCATTTAAAAAGAGATAGAAGTTGGTATGTAGGATTTACTCAGAGAGCTCAGAAAAGAGATACTAGAGGATATGGTGGGGAAGCCTTCTGCCAGGTCAGTAACCTGTCAGATCTAAACATTTTAGGCAGAAGTTCATTTAAAGAAGACTTGGAACCCTGGTGTCCCTAGCAGAAGATACTGGAGGAACTTGACAGCCAGAACAAATATCAGAACAAATTTCTGAAATTCTATCCTCAATTTTCATTGCGTGATCTTGAATAAAGAATTTTAACTTCCTTAGGGCTCTATTTCCATTCTTGGAAGTAGGGTCATGGCTGAATATCTATTTATCAAAATAAAAAGTTTTGGGAAGAAAGAAACAGTAGCTTTAATGATCTAAGAATCAACCAGAGATGTCTCTTGTTGGCCTGGTATTAATTGTGTATGCGCGCGCACACACACACGTGCGCGCACATGCGCGCACACACACAGAAAGGACAAATAAATAGTATTAGTGGTTGTGCCATTCATAGTCTAGACACATCATCAAAGGGTGAGGTCAGGCTCACTCAGAAAATTTAAGGAAGGCACAGAAACCCAGAGCAGTGAGAGAACCACCAAAAAGCAGTGAAAAAATATTTTAGCATGACATAATTATAGTCAAGAAGGAGATAATTCTAAAATGACACAGAGAGTCTCTAAGTCTCTAGGAAGAAACAAAAGGACCTGGAAGTCTATATTTCTCCACAAATTGTAATTGCTTGTTTTGCTTTACAAAGGACACTAAAGGCTGCAATTTATAGAGTATAAAGACCAATGGGTGTGTTTGTAGAGAGATGGCCCAATCAAGTTGACCTGGTGAGGTCCCTTGAAACTCTTTAAGCGAAGGTGGGAGAAAGTCTTGCCATCAGCTGAGGAATAGTTTCCAATGTTCTTGAGAGGAATATAATGAAGAAGTAAGAGGTACAACAGAGAGGGAGTTGAAATGTTGATCTGGAAGATTCAGGAAATCCATGGACAGACAGCTAGTGTGCTGTGTTTAAAAGTTCTACTGATGATAAAGTGAATGGGCACTTGCCAGCCCATTCATGAGGCAGCCCCAAATGAACCTGTTTTTCTTCTGTCTTGAGTTACCAATTAGGTCTGAGTACTGCCCCCCACTCAGAATTATTTCCTTTGAGCTGGAAAGTAGGATTGAATTCCTTCTCCCATGTCCACCATCTCCCACCCTAGCCTCTGCCAAACTAGTTGCCTCTTATCAAAGCAGGCAAAAGTCCCAAATCACTCCGTCTGTGATTCCAGGCCACCAGTGTTGTTGGACTTCAAGGGATTCCAGCCATTCTTCTGATTGCTATACAAAATTTATGGCGAGTGTTTCTCTTACCCTCTTCCTCTGTGGAGGAAGTAGGAATATCACCTAATCCCATTTATCCTGTTGCTAGTATCTGGTCCTGGGAACATATTCTCTGAGAGCTAGGGAGGAGTATGGCTGGCGTTTGGAGTTGTCCTTCTATTCAAGCTTCCTCTGACGCACATTTTCTCCTCTGGCCTCCTTTCATTTGCCAATCTTTGACTTCCAGTCACTGTGCTCTGAAGTTAATCTCTGAGCTCACAGCAGCCCAGATATTCTGGGGGTGATATAAAAAAAAGAGCTCAAAGATAACAGCAAGGATTAGGACACTTCACAACCACTTCCTTATTTCAGGGGGAGCCTTCCTACTGCTGACGTTTTATTAGATGTGTTAGTGTGCTGAAGCAGCTGTAACAAATTGCTAGAAACTTGTTCTCTCATTTCTGGAGGTCAGAAGTCCAGAACTGGCAGGGCTCTGCTCCCCTGGGTCTCTTCCAGCCTTCTCCCTTGACTGCACCGGCATCCCTGGTTTGTGAGGGCATCAGCCCATCTCTCCTTTGGTCTTCACATCTCCTTCTCGGCCATATTTCTGTCCTGTAAGTATACATGTGATTGCTTTTAAGTCCTTCCCAGATAATTCAGGAGAGGCTCTTTCTTTCAAGGCACCTAATTTAATCACAACTGCAAAAGTTTTTTCCAAATAAGTAATGCTCACAGTTTCTAGGAATTTCACATAGCTATATTTTTTTGGGGGGGAAGGGGAGATTCTCAGGCTGCATAGCAGGGAAGAATACTAAAATTAATTTTGTATGGCACTTGGGCTCTCATACGAATTCTACGACAGTCTGTTAAGTATTATTCACATTCCAGAGATGAGGAATTTTAAACTCAGAGAAACTCGCTCAGGATCATTGGACTAATAAACAGGATATTGGGATTCTGTCTGACTCCACAATCACTGTGTTTTATAGGCCGTGATGAATTAGGCGACCTCTGCTATGTCTAAGTGTGTGCCCATGCGCAAATCACTTCACCTGCCAGGGCTCCGCTTACCTATGCAATGATGAGATGATCATCTCAATGTCCTTCCCACCTTTGTGATTCTAGTACTAAGAGACATCTAATGCTTGAATAGCATTGCAGTGTGGTTTGAATGGAGTCATTGTTGGGCAAGAAAAAAAAAAAAAGGTTTTTGACCTTGCCACCAAGAAATACTTCAGAGAAAACATGGAGCTTCTTGAGGGCAGGACCCACCTTGTTCATTCCTAACACCTACTATAGTCATGCGTTCAGTCAATAATTCCAGTAGTATATATTTTTTGAATATCTTTGATTTTCCCCAGGAACTTAGACATTAAGAATAGGGTGACGTTTAAAAACCCCAGACACAGTTTCGGATGGAATTTAAAATGATCAGATTGAAGAAGTCAGCCTCACCAGGCAATGTGGTGGGCACCTGTAGTACCACCTACTTGGGAGGCTGAGGAGGATCACCTGAACATAGGAGTTTGCGGTTGCTGTGAGCTAGGCTGATACCACAGCATTCTAGCCTGGAGCAACAGAGTGAGACTCTGTCTTAATCAAAAAGAAAGAAGAAAAGGAGGAGGAGGAGGAGAAGAAAAAGAAAAAGAGGAAGGGAAAGAAAAAGAAGCAGAAGCAGCAGAAGAAGAAAGAAGAAGAAGAAGTAGGGAAGAAGGAGGATGAGGTGAAAGAGGAGGAGGAAGAAAAGAAGTCAGCCTACTTCCTGTGCGGTGGCATGAATTAGTTAATTCTCAAGCCATACTTCTCAAACTTTAGCTAGCGTCAAAATCATCTAAATGGCTTATAACCCAGAGTTCTTTATTCAGCAGGTTTGGCGTGGGCCTGCGAATACACCTGTCTACCAAGTTCCCAGGGGATTCTAGTGCTGCTGTTTCAGGAAGCACACTTTGAGAATCGCTTCCTTGGATTGATGCTTCTCAGTGGGTGGACCTTGGGTCTGGAGGCCACTGCGGCATTTTCTGAGCAATCCGTACAATCAATTGCCTGGATCAATAAAAGTACAACTACCACTATGTGAGATTGTTCAAATATTTTGATGTTAAAAAGAAATATCTACTCTTAAAAATTTTAGTAACCTTGAACAAAAGCCAGAAAGTCAATCAGGTTTTATCTCTTTTGCCAATACTGATCTATTGGCAGAGATTTCTGTAGCATTGTGTTGAGAATGATTCAAATTCTCATTTTGGCCTGGTATGAAAGAGCTATAATTTGTTAGAAATATTTATCTAGATGAGGAAGAGAGAATGATAGATAGTACCTATACCATGTATTTGCCGTTTTAAATTTAAATATTGAGTTGTTAACAATTTAGACTTATAATCTCTTCTCTTCTGATTCTGCACTTAGTCTAGGGCCATCTCATCTACCCTGTGGCTCAAAAGGTTATATAACCAAGGATGCCTTTCTCACCCACTGCCCAGCTCACCCCTCTGATGTCCACAGCTTTGCTTCCTCCTGACTTCATGACGTCTCCACTTGGATATTGCATACACATCTCACCGTTTACATTCACATGTTCAACAGTTA
Organism: Arctocebus calabarensis; assembly: GCA_963573935.1. NCBI lineage: Eukaryota > Metazoa > Chordata > Mammalia > Primates > Lorisidae > Arctocebus > Arctocebus calabarensis. Next base: position 30,177 of record CAUYON010065154.1, read on the forward strand.
ATTATTGATTTTCCTCCTCAAACGGCTGTAATCCCATTTAATAAATGGCATTATCAACTATCCCTTTATCCTGGGCAATGTTCTTCACACCTCCCTCTTGCTTCTGTGCAGTATCCAATTCATCCCTAAGTCCTGTGGGTTCCTCAACCAGAGCAAGCCTTTAGGTGCATCTACGTCTATGCTCCCCAGTCACCACTGTTTCCTGTGACACTGCACTAACAGCCTCCCAATACCATTCCCCCTTCCCTCCAGTCAGATGATTTCTCGGCACCTTACAAACTTCAGCAGTTTTTAATTTTGCTCAGGGTAAAATGCCAACATTCCTACTTTACCCCTATACGATGCTGCATAATCCGATCCCTGCTTGCCCCTCCAATCCTACCACTCACTGAGCTGTGGCCACGTTGGTCTTTCTACCTTTTCTCAAATGTCCCAGGCAATCTTCTTCCCTGGAGGTTTAATTTCCCCTTGTCTCTGCCTAGAATGTGCGATCCTTACTCTGCTGACACACACACCCATCCTCCTGGTCACGTCTTAGAATAGCTCTTCCCCAGGGAGACCTTTGATCCCTTCGATCTAAATGACATCCTGCAAATACTTTCATGCAGAACTCTATGATTTTTCACTGCACCTAATCCAGTTTTTAAATCATTTGTTGGTGTCTGTGTTCCCATTAGGGTGTAACTTCATGAGGCAAGGAATGTATCTACAGGTCTCACCACTGTACCCGAGCACATCTCGTTCAATGCCTGTAGGTATTTAACTTCTCTTTTCTCTCTCTTTTTGTTTAGACCTCCAGGTTTTCATAGAAGTAGATGTTCAATTATTGTTTGTCAAATGAAGAAAGGAATCAAACCATAAAGGGTTGAAACATTTTGCCGTTGTTGTGGGCCATTTTCTCTTCCACCTGCCTGCAAAATTTCTCCAGGTCTGTGCTTCCTCCCCTATGCCATCCTGGCTTTCCAGACTAGAACATTTGTCTGACTCTGGGAAAAGAGGGTTAATGACAAGGTGGCAAATGTTCCCATTTACGCCAGCTCATTTGTCTGAGTTTCCAGCCTGGCAAGTCTCAACCAGTTACCCCACCTACCCCCAACCCCTGGAGACAGTCTTTGGGCTGTGCTGGTGAGCTCCAGTGTGTCACAAGACAGAGCTTTGCCTTTCATTTCTGACCACAATGTGCACTTGGGGAGAAGGAGCTTGTTTGAGGCAGAAGATTTGAGACCGTTTCCACTCCCTAGATTTGTTCTGGTTTTGCACTTAACAAAGTTTTTTGACTTGTTAAGCATATTTTTTAACAGTTTGATCACAGATTCCACAGCTCAGCTTTGAGAGAGTAAAACAGCTCTTATTTATGAAACTAGCATCGAAGAAAGAGCAGATGAGATACGGTGAACCACTGGAGGGCAATGACCAGGAGCGCCCCTGTGCAGAGTGTCCCCTTGCTGATGTCAGCTTCCTACCTTCCCCCACCAATGTCTCTCAGTGAGCAAGCCCTCTAGGCTTTGTGTTTCTGGCAATGCAATTTGGAGTGGTTGTCCCAGAGTGAAAACACTTAGTGCCAACCCCAGGTGGTAGGAAATCTCCTAACAAGGAAGGCAAGATCTATCCCCTGAGCTGGATTGGTGACTATTCAATGGTGACAGTATCATACTTACATTGCATGCCAAGCAAGGATGGAGTGACTTCCTGATGCAGAGCCTCAGGTCTGAAAGAGTTAAGTATTTCCTCAAATGCTTCTCCCTTCCTGGGCACAGAGGCCCAGGGACATCATACAGGATAGGGCCAGACTTGTCAGGAGAACAAGAACTTGCAGTTGAACTGGGAACCTGGACTTCCTAAACTGAGGGGGTGGGGGAAGACTTGCAGAAAGCAGAAAACCTGAAAATTCTCTGAAGGAGAAAAGAACAAAGCAAAACAAAAGAGAAAGCAAGGCTCATATCAGTTCATCAGACATTTGCACACAAATTTGTTTGCAGATAAAGGGGATTAGAGGACGTGGCCATTGAATATGTGCAGGGGCTACATGCAAGATTGAACATTCAGCATGCCTTCCTTGATCACTCCTTGAATACTCATGAGGTGAGGCTCCAAGCTGTGGCACCTGCTCTCTTGTCCCATGGGAGCTCCCTTACAACACACACATTAGAAGATCAGATGAAGGATTTCAGGACGGGGACTGCAGAGCATTACATGGAAAGCCTTTGAGCACCGGCTGTGCAGGATGTGCTGGTGTCCAGCAGTATGTCCTAAAATCTTACATTGTTTAAATTAACTTAATTGCTTTTTTGTTATTTGTAACCCAAACTCTAAATAATACAGAAATTGGAAGCAGGCAGTGCTATCCAGGAATCTGAGGTAAATTGGGGAATTAGGGTCAGATGGGACAAAAGACAATGGAAATCCTCTTAATATTAAGTAATTTAGTGATGTTAATTTGGCACTTTATGCCTTGAAGCACAGAGACACTGAATTGAATTATTGCCTGTGGTTACTTAGAAAGCAGTGTTCATTGAAGCCAAGGTTTTGGGAGACTGAGTGTCCGCTGCTCGGAGAAGCTTGGATGACATAAGGACATCTAGGAACCTCCAGTGGAGTAGAGGCTTCTGGATGGCAGGAAGGACTATGGTAAGACAAATCCCTATTCTTTGCTCGAGGTGCATAATGAAGCTCAAGACTGTTGTATGACCTTGTTAAAAGAATCTCTTATCTCTTGCAGGCATAGGGCTCAGATAAAAACAATTTCACAGTTTGATCCTATGGGCTGCCAATTTACAACAGTTGAATTCACAACCTCGGGAGGTGTCATATGTGAGAGCTAGGGCATGGTTAGGAAGGACTGGGAAGCTGAAAATTGGATGGGGATACACGGGAGTGTTAAGAGCATTTGGAGGCATTCCTGTTACCATCAGCAGAGGCAGACTCTCCTCCTTCCCTGTTTGATAAGCTTGTAAAGCTTTGCCTGAAAGCCATGTAACTCCATTGATGAGTCAATTCTCCCCATGTCTCGTGTCAATTACCCATAATTATCTCCTGACTTATAACTATAAACAGATCCCAAAATACTCCAAAGAGTGAATAACAAATCAAACCCCAAAGAAGTCTTATATACCTTTCCTTAATCTGCATTAGATACATCTGGATACTATACCAAGGAATAGGTTCTGAGTGTCCTAGATGAAGGAGGGACATATTTATTTAAAATCCATATTTTAAATTAGGATGAATTTATTAATATACATTCATTTACTCTCTGCTGTGGATTCAACACATAGGCCTTAACAGCAGAGCTTGATTCTAATTATATTTTTGGTTGGTATATTGAGATCTCAACTAAATGGTGCCTCAAGTAAAATAAAGTTTATATGCCAGAAATTCTTTGCTGTACTGCAGAAATAAAGAATTGGAATAATTTGAGAAATGAAAATGCTGGAATAGCTTTATCATGTGTGACTGCCTCGAATTGCTTAATTCTGTTATCTAAAAATGTCCCATTCACCAAGACATTAAACAGTGTATGAGTGAGGAGGACCCCAATATCTTTAATTCAGCATCATGAGAGGTTGTTCTCTTTAGGCAAGAACCCAATGAGACACACTGCTATTGAAGTGTGCTTTCCAATTTCAGTGGATTTGGGAAAATCTTAGGATGACAAATACCAAATAGTAGCTGTTAATCTCCACAGGGATTGTGTGGTCACTGAGGAAGATACGGTTATCCTAAAAGACACCAAGGGCTGCATAGTTATTAGAATGGTTTCAACTACAGAGATTTTAAGTGATGGCTAATTCATCAGGAAGATACTAGTCCCAAAAGAGATAGGCGAATCATTTGTGTACAACTTGATTTAGTCATCTACAAACCCCAGGTTTGTGGACAGAGGCGGGCCTTGATAAAAATCATGATCCCTTAACCAAGTTCCATACATGAGACAGTTTCTCAACACTGAGCCTGTGGAATGGAGAAGGACCCTGTAATAACACCATGTAGTATATCCCATGAGTCTTTCTAGCCTTCACCAAAAAAGGCTGCATCCATTGAGCAGAATATAATTGTCCCAGGGAAAAAGAAATACTCAGTATTCTTGTGCTCTAATTGGGTTTTAGCCTTCATATGAAAGCTATAAATTAGATTCATATTAGGGCTGAGTACATTGGATACTTTTTGTTAAAATGTCCATACATATACTTTTAACACACACATACATGTTTGAAGTACTTGGACTTTTTCAAAATACACCTGTAGAGTGAACTGAGGCTATATTACAAGAGAGCAGAACAATTTCGTGTTCCAACACCACACAAGCACTCTTTCTCTTTCTGGTATCTAGGCACAATTAAAATTTAATTGTGAGAAATTTCTCTGATTATTCCTGATTTATCAAAGTTCATCCAAAATACAATCCCTACTCATTAATGGTGCCAGTACGCTCAGATTTAGGCTGAATTGGCTAAGTCATTTCTAGTACACCAAGGAAAATATGTTTCCTTGGAGAGTTGGGAAAGACTGGACTAAAATTTGGAAAGAAATATAATAAATGAAGTTTTTATACTATTTATATCTCCTCTTCTGTAAAATATTCTTTATAGGAGTAGTAGAGCTAGTCGAGGTATACTATAAAATTTCTAACACCCACTGCTGAATTAAATCAAAGCCAAATGACCATATGGTTAAATTATTCACCATGGAATACTGCTTTTTAAAATTCTTTTCACTTAGGCTACAGCAGTCCCCAGCCAATCCTGATGCATTAAGAATGTCTGACACATTAGCATATTTTATAATTGGGCTGAGAAACGATGTTACTATTAATTTACTTTTGAAATATAACTTGCTTTTAAAGAAAGTACTATGAATAAATGTCAGAAATATTTATGACAACATTTATGATTGTTATATCAGGTATGCCCTTGAAATTCTAAGCTACATTAACATGAAGATTATTATGCCTTTGAAGAAAGTTTACTTTGTATCTAGGCAAATTGTAGTTTGAATCATGCTGGGGGCCAAGCCAAAATGGGTAAGTAATAAATGGTAAGTAACATTACTTGTAACATAATACCATTAATGTAATACATACACAACTATTTTAGTAGTATTGTAAGAATAATTCAGGGGAATTGGTAAATAGTCATTCATACTGATACTGTTCATTATGAAACTATATTTATAATTTTATTTTATAGAATGGTTACTTTGCATTTAATTGCCAGTGGCTAAGGACTCTAACAATTCTATGTAAATGATGCTTTCTTCTAAAAATCGAGATCATTCATGGTAAGGAAATAAGCTAAATTCTACACTTCCCTCTCTTTTAGCATTTACTTTTATTAATGACTTTAAATTGTCTTTTATTTCACTTTATGAATTTTTTAGGTGGCTTAGATAATACTTGTTGATTATTTAACTATCAAAATAATATAAAAAAAGGTTCAAGAACTTAAACATTTAAAATGCTAACAAATAATATATAAGTCATATAGTGTCTCATATTTTTAATAGGAAAGGCTGGGGCTTAGATATATCGTTTTAAATTACATTAAATCCATAAATACACAGAGAAATGTTCACTGAGTTAATTAGACTGAGGCCATTTGTGATATCTGCTTGACTCCCATATTTGGATCCCAAGAACGGTGCTTTCCACAGTCTAGATCTTCTATGCTGTTAAAGGAACACATGTACATTAATCTCCCAGTATTTAAAAAATTAAGAAAAAAAAATACTAAAGAAGTCAACATTTAAGAAAATAAAAGTTTATTAAAAGAGAATTTTCACATTTTCATTGTGAATATACAAGGGGAACGATTGGGGTGAATAAAATAGAAATAGAGGAGATTTCTTATGGTCTTTAAACACACCATTTAGGCTTACTTTTTTATAATTGTATTAAATCATAATTGTGTACATTAGTGCAATCATGGGGCACAATGTGCTGACTTCATATACAATCTGAAATATTTTGGTCGAACTGTTAAACATAACCTTCATGGCATTTTCTTAATCACTATATGAAGACATTGATATTCTACATTTAATAAGTTTCATCAGTACCCTTCTAATATGCACCGTAGGTGTGATCCCACCAATTGCCCTCCCTCCACCCATCCTACTATTTTTAAGAGCTATCCATGTATTGAAAGACTAGTTTGCCACAGAACACCTTTCAGGAAATGATGACCTAGAAAATTTCTAATGTTACTCTGCTGTTTGGAAAAAAAAATCCAGTCTCCTGTTTCTTCTGCTTCTGTAGTTATGAGCAGAGTGTATTCGATATGTACCACAAAATGGTGATGGGAGAGATTATTTATTACTTTAAATCTCAGAATGGTAGACAGGTAGAGAAAGGGATAGGGAGAGATAGATATTTAGATAGATAGGGCACCCCTGGAGAAAAAGGATGTATCAACCAAAGGATCTTACCCAGTTACAGCTGCAGCATTTAAAAATTTTTTTTCCACTTATCATAACTTTTTCTAATGCCTGTCAAATAATTAAGAAAAAGAGATGACAAGTCATAATATATAATCGCACATAAAAAAAAAAGTGTTCATTTCATTTCACTTTGCTTTTTATAACATAAAAGCCCCTTGGAAGAATCAGAGCCCTTTTTTTCCTTCAGTATCCATGGCTTATAGCACTTTAAAACAATGCTGAAGATCACGTTAGCACTGAGGAGCGTTTCTGAGATGCTGCGAGATGCCTCGTTTGGAGTATTTGGAAGAAGATTCTGAAGTAAGAGGAAGGTGCCAAGAGCAGTGACCAGGGACTGGGAATTTAAAACTAGGGTGGGAAGCTGTCAGTAATGGATGTCTTATTTAGTCAACATCCACTGTGGGGGACCAGACCTTAAACCCAGAGGGAAACTACGTTGTAAATTGTCTGTCAGAATTATCTCACTGGCTGTATAAGGACCTGAGATGTTGTACATCAAGCCCTTTCAGCCATTAGTTGGGGAATGATCTGAGGGCTGTTCATTTCCAGACACTTAAGCTGATCATCATCTTCTACAGTTGACTTAGTGAAGGCACCTGCAGGTGGAAACCCACTGAAGCATGTTGAAATTTACGAGTGTAGCACTGTCAGTCCCCGGGGAAGTCGACCTTTTTCATCACTCAGACCCTTTTGTGCCCCATCTGACATTCTTTTCTTCCTGTTATTACTTCTTCAATTACCAGTCACAATTTCTAAGCAGAATACTTTGAAGAATTAATGAGTGAACCGTATTTCCTCCTAGGAAAGTAATTCCTGACATCACAAATAATATTCATTATACTCTTTCTACCAGACTTTTCTTTACCTAAGTTGCATGCCCATGGGGGATCCCTTATAATGTCCTAGTAATCGTGTTTCCTTATGGTATTTTAACAGAAAGACAAAAGAAAAACTGCAAAATATCTCTCAAAACTTCACTCATTTACCAATGACACGGCCAACACTGTAGTTTGTGAGTGCCAGAAATAGATGTTCTCCATTATTTGTACTAATAGATGTTCTCCATTATTTGTACTAATCACTATGTAATAGTTACAACCTTAATTTGACATTCTACTGTGGCTAATTTTAAGATATTCTTGTATGAATGAAAAGAGAGATACAGTAACATACCACTATATACTATTTCTCAATAAACAAAAAACAAATACATAAATAGTGATCTCAGAAGCATAGATATAATGTCATAAAATAATTAAGACTGTAACTTTTGAGTATTTATTATCTTTGGTCTTTATATACTTTATATAATTTCCTTAATATAAAATTTATATTATTTAATTTTATTTAGTTAGTTATTTTTAATTTTGTTTTTGAGGCAGAGTCTCACTTTACCATCTTTGGTAGAGTGCCATGGTGTCATTGCTCACAGCAACTTCAAATTTGAACTTGGGCAATCCTCTTGCTTCAGCCTCCTGAGTAGCTGGGACTATAGGCACTTACCACAATGCCCAGCTAGTTTTTATAGTTTTATTTTTTATTTTTTATTTCTTCCTAAGTCTTCTATTTTTAGTAGAGATAGGGTCTCCCTTTGCTCAGGCTGGTCTCTAATTCCTGAGCCCAGGCAATCCTCCTGCCTCTGCCTTGCAGAGTGCTAGGATTATAGGCGTGAGCCACTGCTCCCAGTCATAACTTAATTTTTAAACAATAACTATAACAATGAGTTCATAATTTCTTATGATTTTAATGATTGTCTTTCAAAAGCTGATGTGAGCCAGCTCTAGTATATCACTGGGAAACCCCAACCTTCATCTGACCCCTTGGTTACTTGCCTGCAATTTCCTACTTTGCTTATCTGCTGATTAAAAAAAAAAAAAAGATGACACTTGCTTCACTCATGAATTTATTTCAAAATCACTTCTATTCTATTTCTCTCATGTAATAACAACTATCCTCATAATAATCTATATCAATTACCCAGACAGTAGAATTCCTTCTTTTGCCTATTGTTTTTTTTTGCCTAAGAACTCTATCATTCCTTCTTGATAGCATTCATAATTTTCGATTCTGTAGAATCCTTACTGTTTCCAAGTAGAACTGTTTTACCCATTGAAAATAGGACTAAGAAGTTGTGATTAAAGTTGAGAGACAGGAGGAACAAATTCCCCAGGAGAACCCCTGGTATTAACGGTAAGCAGCTCCATCTTCCACTGCTGGGTTTCCAAACCAGCCATTGTAGAGGATACATGTGATGGTTGAAGTATGTGTCATATTATCGGTCTTATTGGACAGTACACCAATCCCACAGGGGGTCATATTAACCTGTGTCCTTAAAGAGGTTAGCCAATTGAGTAGCTATAAAAAAAATACTTTAGATGGGATGTTTTAAATAATAGCATTTATTTCTCAGAGTATTTAAGGATGGGCACATCAAGATCAAGGTGCTAGCCAATTTGGTCTCCCTGGTGAGGGCCTTCTTCCTTGCTCGAAACTTTTTACTGTTTCCTCACATGGCCTAGAACAAGAATGAGAGAGAGAAAGAGGAGAGAATTCATGTACAAACTCTAGTTTCTCTTCCTTTCTTTATAAGAACAGTAATCCCATTTGGGGGCCATCAGCCTCATGACTTCATCTAAACTTAAGACTGCATATCCAAATACTATTCAAATATTCTCACACTGGGGCTTATGGTTCTAACATATGAATTTTGGGGAAACACACACATTCAGTCTCTAATTGGAAGATATTTCAAAGACTATGCCACTGACAGCTTCTGAGTGAAGGAATTTATGGTATAAGTGGAGTAACCATTGTCACAACTCCTCCACTGTAAAGTGGGTCACCTGCTCTGTGGTGACTCCAAAGTCAGATCCCAAAATGATAAATATCATATTCTGGTGACAACCTGGATGGAACTGGAAATCATTTTTCTAAGTCAGTGGTTCTCAAACTTCCTAATGCCACAAACCTTTAATACAGCTCCTGTGGGTTGTGACCCACAGGGTGAGAACTGCTGTTCTAAATGAAGTAATAATAAAAATAGTGAAACAAGCACCACATGTACTCACTATTAACTTGGAACTAACTGATAAACACTTACGTGCACAGATGGAAATAACACTCATTAGATTCAAATAGGTGAGAAGGGGAAGGGGGTGAGCAAAATCACATCTATTGGGTACCACGCACACTTCCTGGGGGATGGAACTTTGACTCAAACAGCCAAACAATTTATGTAACCAAAACGTTTGCACCTCTACAATATTCTGAAATAAAATTAAAATAAATAAACAAATTTATCTTATCCTTTTATGAATGTTAGTAATTTTAAGTCACATAAGAGCTACAATGTGGCAAACATATATTGTGTTTGTATGCTTTATAGTGATAATTTTCTTGGTTAATAAAATGTATTTGTATGTATATTATGTATGTATATATATATATATATACACACACAAATCTGATAATAAATATATAGATTTTTAAAAAGACATTCTGGTGAGCCCTCAGATACTAATCTGAGTGAGACATTACAGACAAGGGAGGCACAATTATATGCAGAACACATTATCAACCTCAAAATATCTATCCCTTCCCTCACCCTGGTGGAAGGGTCATACCATAGTCAACCTGTTGCCACCTTGTAGGCTGGCATCCACCGTGTCTGATACAATATCACTACTAGGTTTAGTTTCTATATGTTTCCTATGGTTTAGGGATACTGTATCATCAGTAGCTAGATCTTCATGAGAGATAACTCAATGGTGTTTTCTCCATGAATAGCTTCTTTTTCTACCATTTCATAGCCATTTTTTCCATCATAGATGCTTTATTTATGGGGCCTTTGTGCCATTATTTTTGTATTCTATTCGTGTTGGTTCAGACCATATATGTAAAATCCATGGAAATACCTGGGAATTCCCTTTCACAAGTTAATGATTCTCTGATAAGGGACTATAGTTACTTTGGAAGATAAAGTTGGGAAAGTTTCTGCTTTGTACTCTTTCTGTGGTATTATGAGGTCCTTTCAAGGTGATCTGGACACCATTTAAATTAATGAGTTCAGAATATGATGCTGGTTCATGTATATAATGTCATGATTTTTCCCTTTTATTGACATTAGTTTTGGTTATACATTCATGTATCTTGACCCTATGAACACCATGGTGTAATGATCATTGCTACAAATCTATAACAGACTTTTTTTTTTTCATTGTAGTTTTTGGCCAGGGCTGGGTTTGAAACCGCCACCTCTGGCATATGGAGCCAGCACCCTACTCCTTTGAGTCACAGGAGCCTCCCAAGAGACATTTTTTACTTGGCTTTCATTCTGCTTCTTGCAGTAATATGTCTGCCTTTCTTTTGCTATTGAAGAATCCTCATACATTTCTAAGGAATAAATTCTAAAATAGGTTTACTGCCATCACTGTTGGTGGTTATGGGGACATCAACTCTGGTAGCCCCATAACATAGCCAGTATGTGTGTATCATTGAATAGAATGACGATAGTGCTTCCTTGGGAATGTGGTTAGCTGTCAGTTCCCTAGTCTTACGTAATATAGTCATAATATTCATACTAGCATGTTCACCTTATTCAGCCTTTTGATCCCTTTTTAATACTTAGTCAAATTAATTTTATCATTTCTACCTTATTAATTTCAAGCCATTTATTTTTTCATGCTCCAAATAGCATTTCCAGCAGTGTATTGGGACTAGCCTCTGATATATTTTCCAGTGCATAAAATCTTGAGTTATAGGAGAGTGTTTAATTAAGAAATTCTCCTTATCAATCATTATATTCTCCTTCTTGTAAAGCTCCCTTAAAATCCATTCCTGGGCATGGAGGAGGCTCAGAAGACTTACCTGGGATATGAACTATACTTTCCTTTCTGTTGTATTACTTACGTAACCAGGGTCTGAAAGCAGTTTTTCCATACAATTTGTCTTGTAGTTGAAGTAAATGAGACTCTCATTATATGCTATCATAAAGGCCTCTGACATTCGTACCATGATTAGAGATAATTATTGGTATAATTTTCTTTTTTTCAATTCATTAATGTTACAACAACCAACCAACTAAATTCAAGGTCATAATTACCATTACTATTCTATATTTTAAATGCTATAGATATTGTATATTTATGTTCTATTAATCTATTATAGAGATTTCTACCATATCATCACACTGCACAATATTTAAGATTCTTAATAATCTTGAAATAATTTCAATCATCAGTAATATTATCCTTTTTGTTATTAGTTTGGTTAATTATTAAGCATTATGTGATAGTATGAGTATAACCAATTTATTTGGTTGGTGCAAGGAATGTAAGTGTGGTGTGGAGAATTGATGAATGAAGGAAAACCAGTCAATCGAGACAATAAAATGTTGTTTAGTAAACCAGTTAGGACTACAAGTGATGAATTTATTTCCATGGAGAGACTCTGGGATATGGCATAAAATACATGGTTCAGAATCCTCTTATCAGAAGAGAAATGGACGTGGGATGTTTATATTTATACTAATTCTTATCATTTCTGGTTGAGGACTGTTCTCCAAGGGTTGTTAATTCCTAATACTTTAGAATTGCTTCCCTCACAAAACAGAACAGTTTTCCATAAGGTTGGAAAAAATAACTCAGGCACAGCAATGAAGTATTCTAACAATTAGACTTTGTTATATACAACTTTAAATAACTTCTTGTTAATTACGCCCAATGCTGCTTATAAATAGACTTGCATTTAAAAAAGATTTTCATATGTAAAGTCTTATATAGCTATATTGTCTCTTTAAAACATTGTCCATAATATTTATGTTTTGTTGACTATCAGTGTTAGGTTATTTTATTCATCTATAAATATTTATTTTCATAGAGGAATGCATCATGTATACACAATGTATACACAGGTAGAGTAATATATTTGAAATCTCAGGAAAAGCAATATTTCATTATTTTTATAAATGAATATAGAAATTTACATATTCAGTTATATAAATATTATGCTTATATTGGACTATGAAGATGATTATTTAATATAGTTCTGTGGTTCTGAAATTTCTTTTATGAAGACTTAGAATACACAAGAACATGTATTTATGGATATTTTGCTCTAATCTTTATTTTCTTTAAAGTAAAGTAAAATTAAAATAGTCTATCCTTTTTTTCCCCAAAATCAGATACATTAAGGAAAGAAACCATTTATTATATCTAAATGTATAATAAATTTTCCCAAAATTACTCGAGCTAAACGAAAATAAAGATTGTATAAACTTTTCTGAGTATTGCTGTGTGCCAGAAGTCTTCCAATATATTATGACATTTAAAAAAACATTTTCTAATTTCTAGGCACTTGTACTCTTTGATTTTAGTTCTTTAAGGTAATAATTCTCTGGAGGGATAGCCTTTGAAGAAAAATACAAAAGCACTTCAATGATTATTACTCTTTTTTTATATAGTGGAACCATCTTCAAGGATGTTATCCTAAAATATCTCTTTATTTATATCCTAAGCATTTCAGTTCTTGTAAGTTTTTGATTCTTATTTTTAAAAAATGAAGAAATGCTATACTTTGACCTTGAGCTTATTTTAGTGTTGTAACAGAGAAGTAGGTAGCATTTTTTAAAACTTTAACACTTCTTAAGGCATAAATAACCTTGGGACTTATTTTATGAATGTCACCGGTCTACCATTCATGTTCACCTACCAGGCACTGCTGGCTTTCAAGGAACTCATAGAAAAAATAAATAACTTGATATATTACTGTGATACATTCCACTATAGAATTTTTGTTGCAATGTAATAAAAATAATTTATTAAATTTTAATTTAAGTCCATTGTCTATCATTACATACTTCAGGGAACCACAAAGAAGTACGTATCTTTCCTAGCAACATGATTATTGTTTTTTCATTTGAAATTTCTGAAAAGAAGGAGAAAAAGTTTAAGGAAAGAAAATTTTAAAATGTATAATTTTTCTTAATCTGTTTTGTGTTCCTGTAACATACCTGAGGCTCTGTAGCTTAAATGGAACAGAAATTACTTGGCTCATTATCTGGGATCCAACATAGCAGGACTGGCATCTCCAGAGAGCTTTCTGCATCATACCGTGGTGGAAGGGAATGAGCGGATGACAGGGAGCAAGAAGGTGACCAAACTTGTCTTTTGTTAGGAACCCCTTCCCACTATAAGCAAACTCAGTCTGGTCATAACAACATTATCGAGCTCTCATGGCCTAATCAGCTTAAAGGTCCCATCTCTTAATACTGTTTGTTACATTGAGGATTACATTCCCAGCACGTGATTTGGAGGTAACTCATTCAAACTATAGCACAGTCTATTACTTTTAAAATGAAGAAATTTCTATAGAAAAGAACACAGTTTGAATATGTAAAATGAAAATACTCAGAGTTACAAAATTCTGAGAAAGATATCATCAATTTTTATGATGAGTCAAAATATGTTTCTGTAAAGTCTTTTGGGTAACCATTTTTCATACACACACAAATGCACTGAATAACTATTCTCATCTTGTGAAGATGTCAATTGACTAATTGGATGTCTGTGTATAGATTCATATCAATCACAGTATCTAACATTCTTTGGGATCTGACTTGGCAGTACTTAAAGCAAGATTTGAAAGAGGAAGAAAAACATCAAAAATTCCATCTAGCAGTGGATAATGATTTTGACCCCTGTAAACTTTCTAAATCAATGGTACTAACAATAGCAGTTCCTCAAGCAGCAGTAATTATAACTTCAGAGGTCCAGCTAAGAGAAAGTAGTATATGCTGGATAACACCATGATCTCTCTTGACCCTTTGAATGCATTTCCAAATTAAACTTTCCACTTTTTTTTTTCTTGACACTGACTAAAACAGGGAGGTTGAGAAAAAGTTTAATGCATTTTTTTGTTTTGTTTTAAGAATGGAGTTTCAGGCTGGGTGCGGTGGCACACACCTGTAATCCTAGTTCTCTGGGAGGCCGAGGTGGGAGGATTGGCTCAGCCCAGGAGTTTGAGACTATCATGAGTAAAAGTGAGATCCCATGTCTAAAAAATAGCTGGATGTTGTGGCGGGCAACTGTAGTCCCGGATACTTGGGAGGCTGAGGCAAGGGGATCACTGGAGTCCAAGAGTTTGAGGTTGCTGTGAGCTGTGATGCCATTGAACTCTAAAGAGGGCGACAAAGTGAGACTGTGTGTGAAAAAATAACTAACTAACTTACTAAGTAAATAAATAAATAAATTTTGTTTTGTTTTTTATTTCCTCCCTCCTTCCCTTCCATTTTCTTCCTTCCTTTTTCCCTTCTTCCCTGTCTCCCTCCCTCCCTTCCTCCTTTTTTCCTTCCTTCTTCCCTTCCTTCCAACACCTGCAGTCTCATCTCCTATAAACATACATAAAAATAAATGTATATACAGATGAATGTATGGACAAACATAAAATCCAGTCCATTTTTTCTAAGAAGTTTATAGTCAATAGTGAGAAACAGTCACTTATCTAAATAATTTCATGCAATTGTGTAGCAAATACCATGATTCAAATACAGGTAAAGAGACACATGAAGAAATAACAGATACGATTTATCTATTATTCTTGGAAATAAGTCTGGAAAACAAGTGCAAATAATAATTAATTGGGCAGTATAGTATGGCTTCATTATTTTTAAAGCTTCAGTTTCTACCTAGCAATACTGAAGGACAGGGCATAAGAGGAAAATCCTTATAAAAGTGCATGCTTATAAAATGAACAACAGAACACTTCACCTCTAACTTCATAACATGTAGTTATAGATTTTTGTCATTGTCTGGATGCTCTTCCTGTCTGTCTCCTTTAGCTTGATGAAATAGTCATTGAGATAAAAATCTTTGATTGGATACATTTCTTACAATGCCATTGTAAGTCCCCTCTACACATAATTAATCACTGTGATATGTAATTTTCTACACATCCTGTGATGAAATTTTCCAAATATTTTAACATATTTCTCTTATAATTACTTATTCAGAAAAATTAATATCTACTCATTATTCTTCTAATGCATTATTAGTTTTAGACAAAGAAGCTTGTTTTTAAATGTTCTTCAACTCAGGCAGTTTTTTAAAATTAAATTAGTTTAAATTTTTAGATAAGTTTTGTATTAACAGAGAAATTAAGTAGAAAACACAGTATTGAAATAAGAAATAATGCTATGTTAAGGATTGGACAATTTAAACTGAAGCTGTGTTTAAGTATATGATACAATTTATAATAGTGTTTCTCAATCTTGGAACTATTAACATATTAGAATAAACAATATTTTGCTGTAGGAAATAATTCTGTGTATTGTAGGACATTTAATAGCATTTTTGAACTTTACCAAATAAATGCTATCATGACCCTTTGAGTCGTGACAATAAAATATGTCTATAGATATTGACAAATATCCTCTCAAAGGCAAAATTGCTCCTGGTTGAGAACCATTGACTTACAAAATTTCTGCACTTTTCAACAATTTTTAATGAATTTTCAGACTATAGGATATTTTGATTTATATAAATGTACCTATATATTATTTCAGTAACCTATTACCCTTGAGTAAAATATACACAAATTATTAATGTAATTTATAAACAAAGTAATATAATTGCTTCTAGAAAAAGTGTTCACTATATTGTAAGCATGCCAATTTATTTCAAATTCATAAATATGTGTCATGTTTTCATTAGAGAAAAAAAGTATTGGGTCAGCAATTGGATAATCAAAATTATTTTTAAGCATTTGTCTTTAAATGGAGCCTCTAAATTTCAAGCAACTTTTGCAGTGACTAATTGATAGACTGACCCAGATTAGAGTTAAAATATACATTAAATTCTAATGATTCTGTGGCCTTAACTAATTTGACCAACCAGAAGGAAACACAGAGTAATTGAACAAAGCTTCCAATTAGTTGACAAACCTGCTTGCCCTGCTTTCTGGAATCTTTACTGTGTCTGTCCTGTCTGAGCAGCTAAACCTCCCCCTGCAAGCAAGCATATGCCAACAAATTAATAAGTAGATAGAAGTGTTGTTCAAAATTGTTGGTCATACATACAATAGATTGAGGGATTAAAATAAATGACTGTAAAATAAGAAATGGCATGGCTTTATATCTTAAGACCTGAACAACCACTTCTACAATTGCTTATGAGAGAGAATGCTAAGAGTAACATCTATACAGAGAAAGAAAGTTAACCAAGTGTATTGGAAAATAAACCTCAATCATTTTCTCAAACTTTATATTAAAACCTTCACAAGCAGGACTGAATGAATGAAAAACAGCTGCCTAGGTTGAATTTTAGCCTCATGGCTGAAGCCAGTGCCTGTCTTTGTTTTTAGATGTCTTTACTCCTCTTTAGATACCTTTAGAACAACAGTGCACACACACACACACACACACAAAAGTTTAGACAAAAATGAGTAACGATATATAAAAGTCAAAGCTTGATTATGAAATATCTTTCTAATACACTAAAGACTGACTCCTCAAAATACAGGTCATTGGCATTACAACATGCCCCTGTTTGTGTCAGGTATTTACTTAAAGTCTATTTAGTTTTATGTTACTTTATCCTCTCCAGGTTTCTTATGATTGCCATTTGCAGGATACATGACTTTTCCATCCTTTAACATTTTACATATTTGTATCTTTGAATCTGTAATAAAATAGACCTCTGTAGGTAATATCAAGTTGATTTTATTGTAAATTTCTGTTTTTTATTGTACTGTTCAATGTACTCATTATAATATTATTGATATAGTTGGATTTTCAGTTCCATTTCAGTTTATCTTTTCTGTATGACTTTTTTTCTTTCTCTATTCCTCATTTACCACCTTATTTTTACAAAATAAATATTTTTGAATTTATATTTTAATTACTTTAATGAATTGTTTTATATTCTGTAGAGTTATTTTCTTAGTATTTCCTCTAAAACTTAAAATCAAAGTATGTGTGTTAATTTATCAGCCTCTACTTCACATGGAAGGAATCTTAATTCCAGGAGGTTATAGAAATGTTTCTCCTCTCTAACACTACTTCCTTTATCACCATTTTCTCTTATCATTGTTATACATATTACAATGAAGAATGCTCTATCTGACAAAATACAAATCCAAAAATATATTGATAGAATTAATATTTTATAAAATTTTATGTCTTTAAATATAGCTGAAAGAAAAAGGATAACTAATATATATGTATAGAGCTTATGGTGTTAATTTTTAAATATCCATTTATAGCTTACTTTATTTGTATATGAGATGAAGGCACCACTTAGTGTTATTTTTTTAGTTCAATGTAGCTTTATTCTCACCTATCTCCTTTTTACAATTATTGGCAATATATGAATATTATATTTCTATATGCTAAAGGCCAACAATATCGCTTTCCATGTATGGTTTAATACAACTGCTTTTTAAATCAATTAAAAGAATAAACATGAATTTATTCTATATTTTATAACTACTTATTTGCCTCTTTTTGTTCTCTTTGTCTTTTGAGGTGAATTGAATTACTATCTGGGTATTTCTTTTCATCCTGAAGAACTTCCTTTCAAATGTCTTTTAAGGAAGATTTAATAGCCACTTTTAATTTTGTTTTGTCTTCATTTTAATTATGTGCATCTTTGTGAATGGCTTATTTGTCTTCAATTTTGAAAAGTTTTGACAAATAGAGTATTCTTGGTGACATGGCTTTTTTTTGGTTTGTTTTTTAATTTTGATCATATTATACTATTGGCTTCTTACTTCCATTGCTTATAATGACAAAAAAGCTGGAAGAAAGTAATATTTCTACTGTGATAATTGAAGAACTAGATAATGAGGTGTTTTTGGTACATGGATGTAAAAAGACATGGACATCAGAGGATGTATGAAACATCACCAGACACTGGGGGCATAACACTGGACATAATTAATTAGTAGCAACAAAAAGATCAGAAATTTAAAGAATATTTTCCACCAAAAGAGGTGTCTACAAAGTGATATCAAATGGTCTAAAAGAGGCTTCAGATTTGTTGGTGATATAACAATTATAGAAATGACATGTGAAATTGGTCTGTGGACATTTTTAAATGAAGAAGTTTGCATAGGGAGCTATGTATTAAAACTTGGTGTATTCTGACCTCCAGAAAATAAGTGAACTTACGTCTTCAGATAATATCCATGTTCAGTTTATTAGTCATGTTCCAAACACTGAATGACAAATAAATAAATTAATAAATAAGATTTTCAAATTGAAATATATTCTGAAATCTAAGAAGCAAAAGAGGATTCTAACAAAGACCTGGTTAACTGGGGAACTGGAGGGTAGATCTTTATAAATTTCTGAATATTTTCAGAAAATACAGTATTTTAAATACCATCTTGAGTGGGAAGATGGCCGACTGGTAGCAACCCTCAGTAGAGGTTCCTGAGCAGAGGAAGTAAAACTGGATAGAATTGGACCCTTTGAAGCCAAAAGTAAGGAGCTAAGCCAGGAAAGAAGTTTGGCAAGCTGTTAACTCCAAGGAAGAGCATTCAAGAAAACAAATTGCAGCTACAAAGCCTACCAACTGGAAGACGGGAGACTCCTCCCCTAAGCAGGAGGCCTGCCGCAGACTATCTGTGAATGAGCAGGGAACAAAAGATCTCTCATTTTACCTCTCTGGAGAGAGCCACTAAACTCCAGGTCTTTTTCTCCAGGGAAGGAGGTCCCAATTATGAACCTAGATACCCTCCTATCAGACATAAAATTGAACAGATATTTCCCCTCAGAAGTCCAAACTCCCAGTCCACCCTTTACCCCTTGCATGGAGGTCTGAAGTTCTGCCCCCTGCAGAGCACAGAGTGTTTAGTCTTGTCTTGAGCGATCTGGGCATAGTGTGGACTGCCAACCATCAGGACAGAATCTGTGACTAACAGGGAAGAAAGAGGGTATGGGAAGAAAGAGACACTCGGGGATAAGAGTAGGAGTCCCCTGGTTATGACTATGCCCAGCCAGTGGTGGTGTTGACCCTCGGTTCAGGCTGTGTCTGGTGGGATGGGGTGCAGAACCCCCAGCTCTGATGGCACCCACAGTGGGAGAGTGGTTGCCCTGTGTGAACTGAGTTCAGCAGACAAGACTTGGAACCAGCTCCTGCTGGACTTGCAAGCAGAGGCTAGCTAGGCCTGGACTGAGACCTGAGAGCAAGGACATAGTCCCTGATTCCAACAGAACCCTTGAGCAGTTGCTTACTGGGTATGAACCAAGACCTGAGGGCTAGGACATAGTCCCCTGTGTCCAACAGGGCTGGTGAGTTTACCAGGTGATAACTGAGAACTGAGGGCAAAGTCGAGTGCCCTGACTCTAACAGAGGCTGCAAATATAGGCTTGCCTGGCAGTGGACTGAGATTGGCGGGCAGGGGCATGGTCCCCTGACTACAACTGGTTGGCAAGGAGAAGCTAGCTGAATGTGGACTGAGACCAGTGATTAGAGGAGTGGCCCCTTGTTCCAACTGGGTCTGTGAGCCAAGAGAAAGACAACAATGTGGAATGAGTCTGGTAGGTGAGAGTGTGGATTCCTGTCTCAAATTATGCTTTTGGAGACTCTTGAATCCCTCTCTGTTGAGCAGGATTTGCACTGCCTGAGACAATTTAATTGGAACCTGTGTCTGGGGCTGTGAACCCAGGAACGTTGGCCTTTGAAGTTCTGTAGCGGAAAAGAACTGAAGCGTGTGAACTGTGTGCCACAACTATTTGTATCTCCTCAGTCGAGATTTAAACCTAATACTGTGGTTTCTTAGGATAGGATAAAGGTTGGGTGATATCAAATCAGAGCTAGCTTGAGTTATCTCACCAAGTACAGAGTCTCCAGCCAAAATTCCAACTGGGGCCTTTGTAAGGTTGTAGGAGATAAGCCACAATTATAAAGTCTAGCACTCCTCCTATAAAGTAAGGAGTATGTCTACTACCTGGGAACCCAAATTCAATCTCACCCTGCCAGTTCTAATAACCATACAGTGGGAAATAAACATGGTGTGGACCCAACAGAAGATCTCTGGCAACATGAATAACCAGAGTAGGTCAAATCCCTCAAAAAATGACAAAGGAGATACAACTGAAGACGCTATGCAATGTCACAAATCAAATTCAGAATACGGATGGCAAATACAATAAATAGAATGGAAGAAAAGATAGAAATTGAATTCCAAAAAGGAGTTCTAAAGTTGTCTCAAGAAACATTTTAATGAATTCAAAGCCCAAGTCAGCAAAGATATTGACACAATGAGAAAAGAGCAGAGCTCAAGGAAATGAAAAAGTTAGTCAATTAACAATACAAAATCTCCCAAAAAAGAAAAATCCAGGACCAGATGGCTTCACATCTGAATTCTAGCGAACTAGTACCAAAATACAGTAGAATCCCTCAGTAATAGAGTTGACCAAGCAGAATAAAGGATCTCTGTTGCTGAAGACAAAGCTTTTGAACATTCCCAAACACTCAAAGAGGCAGACAAATGGAGAGCAAAAACTGATCATTCCCTGAGAGAGTTGTGGGATCACTCCAAAAGATCAAACATTCGTCTTATAGGAATTCCTGTAGGAGAAGAGGATGGTCCTAAAGGTATGCTCTACTCCAAGAGATTTAGAGGGATACTTTCCCAAGCAATGCAAGAGATACAGAATTTCATATAACAGATAGTTTCAGAACCCCAGTAAGACTCAATCAAAACAGGGCATCTCCAGAACACATTGCGGTTAACTTTGCCAAAGAAGGAGAAAATTCTTCAAGCATTCAGACATAAGAAAATCATCACCTATAAAGGGAGAAATATCAGAATAACTGCAGATCTCTCAGCTGAAATGTTTCAAGCAAGAAGAATATGGTCATAAACCTTCAGTTCTCCTAAAAAACAACTTTCAGCCCAGGATCATGTATCCAGCTAAACTGAGTTTCATTTGTGATGGAGAAATCAAATACTTTAACGACATGGATATGTTGAAGAAATTTGCCATAATTAAACCAGCTCTCCCCAGGATATTCTCAGACCAATCCTCCACAATGACCAACACAATGATCTACCTCCAAAGTAAACTCACCAAAAAATATTTGATCAAAACCCAACCTCCACAGTGGTTAAAGAATTAAAAATATCCACTAGACATCAAAAATTATGACACCCAAAACACAACCAGGATTATCAATTCTCTCAACTAATGTGAATGATTTAAATTGTCCTCTAAAGAGGCACAGGCTGGCTAACTGGATACATAAAATCAGACCTTATATCTACTGTATACAAGAATCTCACCTTACCTTAAAGGATAACAATGGACTCGGGTTGAAGGGATGGACTTGTATATTACAGGCAAATGGAAACTGGAAAAAAGCAGGGGTTGCAATTTGGGTAGCAGATAAAATCGGTTTTAAACCAACAAAGATAAAGAAAAATAAGGAAGATCACTACATATTTGTCAAGAGAAACACCCAACTTGAAAATATTTTGATAATTAACATTTATGCACCCTACCAGAATGTTCCTCCATTCGTTGAGCAAACCCTAATTGATATGAAAAACTTGATATCCTCCTGCGCTACAATAGTTGGAGATTTTAACATCCTTTTGACAGCTTTGGATAGATCCTCCAAGAAGCAACTGTACAAAGAAATATTAGACTTAAACCTGACCCGAGAACAAATGGACTTTACAGACCTCTACAGAACATTTCACCCTAATAAAACCGAATATACATTCTTTTCATCTGCCTACGAATCATCCTACAAAATAGATCATATCCTAGGACACTAGTCTAACCTCAGCAAATTTAAAAGTGTAGAAATGATTCCTCATATCTTCTTGGACCACCATGGAATAAAAGTTGAACTCAACAGCAACAGGAATCTTCATACTCAAACAAAGTCAGAGAAACTAAATAATCTTAGGCTGAATGATAGCTGGGTCAAAGATGAGATTAAGAAAGAAATCACCAAATTTTTTGAACAAAATGATAATGAAGACACAAATTATCAAAACCTGTGGGATACTGCCAAGGTAGTCCTAAGAGGGAAATTTATAGCATTGGAAACCTTCATTAAGACAACAACAACAACTTAATGGATCATCTCAAGCAACTGGAAAAGGAAGACTATTCCAACCCCAAACCCAGCTAAAGAAAAGAAAAAAACAAAATTAGGGCAGAATTAAATGAAATTGAATACAAAAGAATCAGTCAGAAGATCCATGAAAGAAAAGTTGGGTTTTTTGAAAAGATTAACAAAATTGATAAACCTTTGGCCAACCTAACCAGAAACAGAAAAGTAAAATCTCTAACATCTTTTATCAGAAACAATAAAGGACAAATAACAACAGACACTTCAGAAATTCAAAAAAAAAATCTCAATGACTACTACAAAAATTTCTATTCCCAGAAATATGCAAATCTGAAGGAAATGGACCAGTACCTGGAAGCATGCCACCTTTCTAGACTCAACCTGAAAGAATTAGAAATCTTGAATAGACATATATCAATCACTGAAATAGCAACAGTACGAAATCTCCCAAAAAAGAAAAGTCTGGGACCAGATAGGTTCACATCCAAATTCTATCAAACCTTTCAAGAACAACTAGTACCTATATTATACAACCTTTTCTAAAGCATAGAAAAATAAGGAATACTTACCAACACATTCTATGAAGCAAATATCACCATGATATCTAAACCAGGAAAGGATCCAATGAAGAAAGAAATTATAGACCAATATCATTAATGAATATCTATGCAAAAATATTCAATGAGATCTTAGCAAACAGAATTCAACAACACATCAAAAAAATTATACACCATGATCAAGTTGGTTTTATTTCAGGGTTACAGGGTTGGTCCAACATATGCAAATCTATAAATGTAATACATCACACCAAAAAAATAAAAAGAAAAGACCATATGATTATCTCACTTGATGCAGAAGAAGCCTTTGATAATCTCCATTTCCTTTCATGATAAGAACATTTAAGAAAATAGGCATAGAAGGGACATTTCTTAAACTAATAGAGGCCATTTACAGAAAATCCACAGTCAATATCATATTGAATGTTATAGAATTGAAAACATTTCCACTCAGATCAAGAACAAGACAAGGATACCCATTGTCTCCATGGCTATTCAACATAGCAATGTAAGTCTTAGCCATCGGAATCAGGCAAAAGAAGGTGAGCAAGGGTATCCAAATAGGGACTGAGGAGATCATACTCTCAGTCTTCACTGAAGGTATGCCCCTATAGCTGGAAAATTCCAGGTTCTCAACTTCAAAACTCTTAGAAGTGATCAAGAAATACAGCAGCATCTCAGGATACAAAATCAATACTTGCAAGTCAGTAGCTTTTATATATGCCAACAAAAGTCAAGCTGAAAATATAGTCAAGAACTCTATTCCTTATACAATAGTGCCAAAGAAGATGAAATATCTTGAAATTTACCTAACAAAGGACATGTAAGATCTCTATAAAGAGAACTCTGAAACTCTGAGAAAAGGAATAGCTGAAGATATTAACAAATGGAAAAATATACCATGCTCATGGCAGATAATAATCAACATTTTGTTAAATGTCCATACCACCCAAAGCAATCTACAGATTTCATGCAATCCCTATTAAATCACCATTGTCATACTTTAAAGAACTTGAAAAAAATATCACTTCATTTTATATAGAATCATAAAAAACCTTGAAGAGCAAATACATTACTCAGAAATAAGAAAAAATCAGGAGGCATCACATTACCAGACTTCAGGCTATACTATAAATCTATAGTGATCAAAACAGCATAGTACTGGCACAAAAACAGAGCAGTCGATTTATGGAACAGAATAGAGAACCAAGAGATGAACTCAACTACTTATTGCCATTTGATCTTTGACAAACCTCTCAAAAATATTCAGTGAGGGAATTACTCCCTATTTAACAAATGGTGCTGGGTGAACTGGCTGGTGACCTCTAGAAGACTGAAAACTGGACCCTCACCTTTCACCATTAACAAAAATTGATTCTCACTAGATAAAAGATTTAAGCAAGACATGAAACGATAAAAATATTGAAAGGGAGTTCAGGGAAAACACTTGAAGAAATCAGCCTGGGAGAATATTTTATGAGGAGGACCCCCGTGGGAAATTGAAGCAACACAAAAAATCCATTACTGGGATCTGATCAAACTAAAAAACTTTGGAACAGCCCAGAGCACAGTAAGTAAAGCAAACAGACAACTTTCAGAATGGGAGAAGATTTTGCAGGTTATGCTTCTGACAAAGGTTCGATAACTAGAATCTATAGAGAACTCAAACTAATCAATAAGAAAAGAATAAATGACCCCATTTCTAAGTGGGCAAGAGACTTAAACAGAAACTTCTCTGATGAAGACAGGTGCATGGCCTACAAACACATGAAAAAATGCTCATCATCCTTAATCATCAGAGAAATGCAAATCAAAACCACTTTGAGATATCATCTAACTCCAATAAGATTAGGCCACATCATAAAACCCCCAAACTGTAGATGTTGACACGGATGCAGAGGGAAGGTAACGCTTCTATATTGCTGGTGGGAATGCAAGCTAATACGACCTTTTTGGAAAGAAGTTTGGAGAACACTCAAGGAACTAAAAGTAGACCTACCATTTGGTCCTTCAATTCCTCTACTAGGTATATACCCAGGTGATCAAAATTTGTTTTACAACAAAGACATTTGCACCAAAATGTTTATTATAGTCCAATTTATAATAGCCAAGACATGAAAACAGCCCAAGTGCCC
>CAUYON010065156.1:0-49423 GCA_963573935.1 Arctocebus calabarensis
GACAGAGCCTCAAGCTGTCACCCTGGGTAGAGTGCTGAGGCCTCACAGCTCACAGCAACCTCCAATTCCTGGGCTCAAGTGAGTCTCTTGCCTCCGCCTCCCAAGTAGCTGGGACTACAGGCGCCCGCCACAACGCCCAGCTATTTTTTGGTTGCAGCCGTCATTGTTGTTTGGCGGGCCGGGGCTGGCTTCGAACCTGCCAGCTCAGGTGTACGTGGCTGGCGCCTTAGCCAGTTGAGCCACAGGTGCCGAGCCTATTCTATTGCTTTAATTTACATTTTCCAGATAACTTGTGAGACTTAGTAACTATTATCCACTTAAATTTCTACTTCAGAGAATTTTTTTAAAATTAGTGCATATGTGTCCTATTCATTCACTGAATAAATATTTTTTCATCTCTTATTATGGTTGAGGTTCTGTTCAAGGTGTTCATGACAAAGAATCAAAGATGACAAAGCTTGGTCAGGGAGAGAAACAATAAAATACCAACTGATATTAAAAGGAATGCTGAAAATTAAAGTATATTAAGGGAGGTAAGAAGTGCTAGGAATTGACTGAGACATTTGAGTAGAGACCTAAAGGAAGTATAGAACAAGTCATTAATCTACCTGGGAGAAAAATGTTGCAAGAAGACAAAAAGCAAATGCAAAGGTCCTGAGTAACTGAATATAAGAAAGGTCCATGTGGCTATGCGCACAGTGAATGCGGGAAGAGGAAGTCAGAGAAGCTTTTGTAGACCACTGTAGGAGGCTTGCACATTCTTTTTTTAACTTAGCTTTTACCTTCTTCAAATTTATAGATGCAATTATAGTCAAATAGTTCTTCAAGGCCTATGAAAGCAGCTTTTGAAGGGCATTCTCTCCCCCATTTTCTGAACTCCCAAGATAACCACTTTCAACCCTAATTACTTAGTAGTTCAATGCATTGTTTGATACAAACTGCAACATCAAATTTGTAGTGAGACATCCATCAGGTTATGGAGAAAAGAGAACTCTAGGATATTTCTAATGTGCCATAGACAAATCGGCACAACCCCTTTGGAGAACAACTGGTAATACTCTGCTACTATTTCTTCCTTTAGGTTAAGGAAACTTAAACATAAATGTTTGTAAAGTATAGATTCAATCTTGCTGAACATTTGTGCAAAAATAGATAAACAATTATTTATAGAATGGACTGGGCATATGGCAGTTTAAATGAACTAGACCTACATTATCCAAAAATATAATAATGAGTAAAGAAGTTAAGTTACAAAAATAAAACTCACAATATGCCATTACTATGTAGTTTTAAAACCCTCACAGCAACACATATGAAGTAATGTGTTAAAACATGACAGGAAGAATCTACACTAACTTCTTGGATGTGCTTACTCCAGGGGAGGAAACAAAAAATGGAATGGGGAAAGAATGCTTCAACTGTAATTGAAGTATTTTATTTCCCTAAAAGAACAAATATAAATATTAATAAAATGTTAGCATTGTAAAATATAGGCAATGGACACACAGTTTGCCTATATGTCTACTTGTATTTTATAATTAAACTTTTTTTCTTTTTGGAGACAGAATCTTACTTTGTCACCGTTGGTAGAGTGCCATAGCATCATAGCTCATAGCAGCTTCAAATTCTTGGGCTCAAGCGATTCTCTTGCCTCAGCCTCCCAAGTAGCTAGGTTCCAGGTGCCAGCCACACGCCCAGCTATTTTTAGAGACAGGGTTTTGCTCTTGCTCAGGCTGGTCTTGAACCCGTGAGCTTATGCAATCCATCCGCCTCGGCCTCCCAGAGCGCTCAGATTACAGGCGTTAGTTTTAATAACTAAAACACAATGTTACCTAGTAAATACTAACAATGAAAAGATGATATTCATAAAAAAGGAGGAGTTATTTCCTGCTTCTGGTTCTTGTTTTCAAAATGGCAAGAGTAGTTCATGAAAAATCTATCACCTCTAACAAACCTGAGATTGCTTAGTATTTACTTTTCTCTGGAGTATTTCTCCCTTTATTTATGTTTTTTTGTATAATACTTTTCTCATTATTTGATTGTGTCAGTCTCTTTTCAGACTATTTCCATAGTATTCATGTTTTTCATTTTCTCACCTTTAGACAGAAGAAGACAATTTAAAAAATGATATAAATTCTCCTAACCAAAATTAGGAGAGTATGCTAGATGGTTTTAGCTGATATACTCTTTATAGATTAAAAAATTCCCTTTGTGTGAGATTGTGCCAGGTTCATTTCCTAATTCATAAGTAATTGTTTCCTTGTTAAGGATGTTTGCTTTTCAAAAACAACATGGAAAAACTCCTCGCCATAGAGGAAAGTCCACTGGGGGTGTCAATGTTAGTATTCTGGCTAGCAAGAGCAGCAAGGATAAAATGGCAATTAAGTTGGTTAGTAGTTTAAGGTATTCCTAGTCAAGTAAATCTATGATATAATTAGAATAATTCTTGACTAAATTTACTAAGAATTTGAGATCCCTGTGCTAGAAGAAATTAACACATCTGGTACTTTCTTTGAGTTGCTCTATTGAAAGATGTTTATCAGAGTCTTTTTTTTTTTCTTTAAGAAAATTTAGAATGCCAGCAAGATAAATTTTTCCCAGCTACTTTTCTGAAAGTGTTGAGTACACATATAGTTTTTAGGGTAACTGAATCTTTTGGATTGAGTTTATTTATATCTATTAGAAGACTGAATTTAAAAAGCAATTTGATGTCCAACATGCTTTTTGAGTCTTTTAATGAACTTTCCTGTTCAGCATCCAGAAAAGAACTTGGCCCTCTAAAAGCCTATGTAAGACTCAGAACTCTTAAGTCCACAGTTCTCTAGTGAATTATAAATTCAACCTAGTATGTTTTCCTGTCTCAAGCAGAAACTGATTTCAGGAAAGCAGGTAGTGGAATGACACTGAGATACTGTGACATTTGAAAAACAGCTACCAAACATGCCAGTCATTACAGTTGTTGCAGTTATTAGTTATAATAATGATTAAAATATGTATCATAATACAATATAACTCTCTCCTACATTATCTGAAGTTACTTGTACATTTTTAAGATTTATGAATAAAAAACGTTGAATCAGAATACAACATAGTGGACAACTACTTTTTGGTATACACTTAAATCCAAGACATTCCTATCCATTTGTGAATATGAGTTTTATCATTCCTTTCCTTTCACTGGTATGACTTCAAATTGTCAAGCAGCCCAAACCCCTCCAACTGAAGCACTATAACGCAATGCTCTTTTTCTCCTTCTAGAAATCATCTATACATATATTTTATTTTGCTTTTCACCACTTGAATGTTTAAAGTTCATTTCTAAAGATTCAAAAAGCCTCCTAAAAATATAGACATTGATATCATAAATTAAGATGCAGAGATTGTCAGAGGAAGAAAAAAGTTCGAAAATCAGCTTAGTTTCCTTTGCATTATTTTTAGAGACCTGATAAATGGTGGTGTCAGAGCATTTTAAATAGAGTTTCACTTGCCACCAAGTAAAATCAACAATTCAATGACAGAATGTTTAAATTCTGTCTTGTTCTTTGCTACAAATCTCTAGAAGGAGTGGTATTCTGAACATTGTCAGTTTATCCTGTAGTCCTACGGTTTGCTGCAGATGGTTTGGAAGCTACAGTACAACCACACAGGAAGGATGTTCCCAGCAGTATATGGTTACCGCCGAGCCTTCTGCAGTTGAATTCTTGTTCAGAAATCATTTGGAAGTGCTGCTTTGGCACTCAGTCAAAACTTAATGCTTAGCGTAATCCAGTCTGGAAAGTGTTGCATAACTCTCTACTTGAACTTGGAATGCTATGCTGTGACAAGCTTCAGAGCAAAAGCGGAGCCAAAAAAGCTATGAGCACCTTGAAGCCCTTTGGAATGTTATCTTGCCCTGCCTGAGTTTTGGTAGAGCTGCATAAGTTTACAAGAGACTTTAACATTTTTTTAAAAGGAAAATTATTTTAGATCTTTTCCAGCTTAATTAGGATGTATGATCCACAGCTATGAACTTTACTTTTGATAAATGTCCTTGGAACCATAATCTTTCTATCCATGCAGTCACCAGTGACAGTCTCTGACTCTTGTTATTCTCTCTTTTCAGATAATGAGAGGAAAGTGATATTTATAGGTCTTTTAGAGCAGAGGATCAATGAGTCTGAACTGGAAGGCAAGACTGCTGCCTGCCTGCTTCTTTATTTCATACTCCAGATGACTGATGCACACATAGTACTCTCAGGTCTACTCTTCAACTGCACAAACATACATCCAGCCCTAATGCTATGCAACATATTCTGCAAGGCTCTGTGCAAAATAAACCCTTGAAAAGCATCCTCCAACTCTCTCTCTCTCTCTCTCTCTTTCTCTCTCACACACACACACACTCTTCTTCTTCCATCTTACCCAGTAAGCTCATATATTCTATTCCAAAAATTTAAGATATTTACAACTCAAGCTAAATGTGCCTTTTTGTTAACACTTTAGATGATAGATTGGAAAATATTTAATTTTAGATCCAAGGCCACGTTGGTGGTGAATTAAGAATGATAATAGAGCATATATGAATAGACCTCTGCCATTTAGGTAAGTGGTAAAGAATGAGAAGTGAATTTTATGAAAGGTTGAGTATTTGAGGAAAAAAGACAAACTGTTCACCCAGAAGAAAAAAATCACTGTGTTTTTCAACAAAAAAACATCTCCATGAGAATTCCCTATTGATCATTAAGAAAGTAATAGTTAAACTAGCACTACTTTGTAGAAATTCATCAACAAAAGATAAGAACCTTACATACAATTCTGTTATGACACTTTAAAGTATTGAGATTATTACTAGGAACTAGTATCTAGTTCTAGGAAATGCTACTAAAGAAGTAGTGCAAAAAAAAAAGTAGTGCAGAACAGCATTCTCAAACTTTTAGTGTACATGAAAAACATCTGGAAAGCCTCTTCCCTAGGGATGTTGGTGCTACTGATTCCTAGGACCATTCTTTGAGTAGTTCTGACGTAGAGAACTTCTATAGATCCTGAAGACTAAATTACAACACTTAAAAAGAATGATAATTCTCATAATCCACTCAAGAGAAAATAAGAAGGAAATGTAATGTAAGAGACCAAATCAAGTGATGAATTAAGTACACAGATATCCTAGCGTTCACAATATTCTCCCAACTCCTAGAAATGATGGGGATAATTTTTATAATTAAATATTAAAAAACCCCATAAAACAGAGGATCTTTGGGTGATCCATTAATTGTGAGAAAAGCTTGAAATGGTAGGTGGGTAGGATCTTTTTTGAAGGAAAATACTACACTCCCACAAGCTTATAAGAGAGGATCAGTATAAATGTAAGAATTACTTTGGGAGTGAATTCAAAGACCAGGAGGCAAACTGACAGCCAACAAGACAGATGATTAGATTATTGCAGTAACATCAGCTAGCTGCCTAGGCCTTCACATTCATTGCTCACAAGCAAGAGATAACAGAAATGTCCTGTCTTCAACTGGAAGGGAAAAGGAGTCTTGGAGGAGAGAAAGCACCAAATGGATATCAATTCCCAGGAAATCTGGGAGGGGTCTAATGCCCAGAATACAACATATTGGTAAGCCCAACCAAACGCTACTTCCCTGTGAGTAAAGGGGGCAGCTGAGCACTCATGGAGAGGTTAACAGGGAATCCCAAATTCCAGGAAGATCAATTTGTTCTCCAAAGCAGTTGGGCCTATTTATTTATGTTCATATCAGCAACATCATAGAATTCACCATAATCAGATGGACGTCTCACTTCTCAAAAATAGAAGTTTGAACAATATTTTTAATGTGCTAACGCCGCCCCCTTTACATCTTGCAAACCTAAAACTCTATTCTATACACACTGAATGATAATTTCTATTTTCCCCTTCCTCCCATCCTCTCATAACTATTCTACTTTGTTTCTAAGAGCCTGAATACTTTAGATAAACTGAGTCATGCAGTATTTGCCTTTTGTTACTGGTTTATTTCACTTTGCATAATGTCCTCAAGGTTCACCTGTGTTCTAGTATATGACAGCTGTGTGCAAAGTTCCTTCCATGTGGTATGAAAAATAGAGACATCCATAGATGGATACTTTCTTGACAGCAATGGGATTGCCTTCTTTTATAAGGCTGAATAAACTTCCCTTGTGTGTATACATCACACTTTCTTCACCTATTCATCCATTAATGGGCATATAGGTTGCTCCCACTTCTTGGCTCTTGTGAATAATGCTACTATGCCCATGGGTGTGCCAATATCTCTTAGAGATCTTATCTTCAATTCATTTGGGTATACACACAGAGTGGGATAATTGGATCATATGGTCATTCCATTTTTAATTTTTTAACAAAACTCTATACCATCTTCTGCAGGCAGAATGGGGACAGAAGATCCCATTCTTGGCAGGGGAGGGCACCCCCAGAAAAAAGGGAAAATTAAAAAGTAAGCTGAGGGTATCTGAACAAAGAAAAGTCAGCTTGTTTACCTTTACGCCAGCCATTGCTAAATTTCTTATCTGAACAAGTTTCCAGCCTTTCCTGAAACTCTGGCCTATTGGGGATACAGCTTACACAAATACTTTTGCTGAGTTTGTGAACCGTCTGAGGAAATATAATGGCCACAGAAGACACTGTGGAGAGACCTAGAAAAGATATATCATGTAGGTTTGTCTCCTGCCCATTAAACAGACAAAGCAGATACCCATTATGGAGATTTGCATTTGGTTGGGGCAGAGACCAAGGCTGCTGTTCAAGCCCTGAGATAGGGGCAGGAGGGCTTAAATCCTTTACCACAGAGGAAAATCCTCTCTGATGATGATGAGAGGAAAATGCTTCTCTCCCACAGATTCCTCAGAGATTAATGCCAGTGGCGTTTTACTCCACAGTGAACTAGTGGAGTTTAACACCTCCCTAGGAATCTGTGTGTGACTCCAAACAGGAGGCTGCCCCCACACAAGGCTCAAGTTTCAGACTTCTCAAAACTGCTCAAATCCTTGAAGTTAATAATAACAACAATAAGAGCTGATATGCTCACTCAGATAAATTGCTGGTGTCTTTGTTCCTCCCTCAGCTTACCACTTGGGCAAAGAGACTTGAATAAAAGCTAAGTGGAACAGACACTCAGGGCCACTTGCTAGAGCCCACAAACAGGCAGTGATCCCCTGAGCTCCCCACCTTTTAAAATTCTATTCTGTGTCTCGTGTCTCTTTATCATTGTTCCTAACTTTATATTTCTTCAGCTGTAGCGCCAGTTTCACAGGGCTTAAGGGATCCTGTCCCCAGGGCAGGACCCTCACATTTGGCGCCCACTGGGGCTCAAACCCATGACTCTGAGATTAAAAGTCTCATGCTGTACTGTTTTACATTCCCGCCAATAGTGTACAAGGATTCTGGTTACTCCACATCCTCCTCCAAACTTAATTTTCTTTCTTTTTATTTATTTTTTTGGATACTAGCCATCCTAATGAACATAAAGTAATATTGTGGTTCTGATTTACATTTCCCTGATTAGTGACATTGAACATCTTTTCATGTTCTTATTGGTAATTTGTATATAATCTTTAGAAAAATATATATTAAAGTCCTTTGCCTATTTTTATGTCAATTGTTTGGGGAGTGTTGTTGTTGTTGACTTGTATGTCTAAGAGTTCTCCATATATTATGGATAGCAACCCCTTATCCAGATATGTGGTTTGCAAATATCTTCTCCCATTTCATAAACCATCATTTAATCTGTTAATTGCTTCCTTTACTGCATACTTTTAAATTTGATACACATATAGTCTAGTTTGTCTATTCTTGCCTTTCTTGCCTTTGCTTTTGGTGTCTTATCTAAAACATCATTGCTAATCCAATGTCATGAAGCTTTTCCCCTATAGTTTCAGGTCTTACATTTAGGTCTTTATTTTGAGCTAATATTTATATATAATGTAAGGTAAGGGTACAAAAGCATTATTTTGCATGTGTATATCCAGTTTTCCTTGCATAGATTATTAAAGAGATTATCTTTCTCCAATCTTATAGCCATGGCACCTTTGTCAAAGATCATTTAATCAAATGCATGAGGATTTCTGGGCTCTTTATTATGTTATGTTGGTCAATATGCCTGTCTTTCTACCAGTACCATACCATTTTGATTATTGTGGCCTTGTAAAATGCTTTTAAAAAAGGAGAAGCCTCTATCCTTTCCTTTCTCAAAACTCTATCAACTATTTGAGGGTACCGTGATATTCTATATGAATTTTGGATGATGTTTTCTAGTTCTTTAAAAAAAAAAAAAGGTCATGAGTATTTTAATAGCAATTAAATTGAAACTATAGATTGCTGTACAAACATTTTAAAATACTAAGTATTCCAATCCATGAAAATGGGATGCCTTTCCATTTATCTGTGTCTTTTTTAATTTCTTATAGCAATGTTTGGCAGTTTTCAGTGTACAGGTCTTTTGCTTCCTTGGTTAAATTTATTCCTAAATATTTTATTATTTTTGATGCTATTTTAAGTGCAATTTATTTTTAATTTCCTTTTTGTTAGTGCATAGAAATGAAATTGGGTTTTTTTTGTTTGTTTGTTTTTCTTGAGTAGTTTATTAGTTCCAACAGGATTTTTGTGGAATCTTTTAGGGTTTTTACATATAAGATGTTATCTATGAACAGAGAAAAAAATCACTTCTTCCTTGCCAATTTGAATGCCTTTTCTTTTCTTGCCTAATTATTCTGGCAAGGTCTTCCAGGACTATATTGAATATAAGAGGTACCAGAGGATAAGAATATCTTTGTCTTGTTCCTGACCTTAGAGGGAAAACGTTGTTTTTCACCGTTAAGTATAATGTTAACTACGGGTTTTTGAAATATAGTCTTTATTGAAGTAATTTTCTTCCAATCCTAATCTATTGAGTGTTTTGTCATAAATGCTTATGGAGTTTGTTGAATGCTTTTTTTTGCATGGAGACAATCATGTGGTTTTTGCTTATCATTCTATTAGAGAATCTTTTTTTTTTTTAGACAGAGCCTCAAGCTGTCACCCTGGATAAAGTGCCGTTGCATTACAGCTCACAGCAACCTCTAATTCCCGGGCTCAAGCCAGTCTCCTGCCTCTGCCTCCCAACTACAGGTGTCCGCCACAACACCCGGCCATTTTTTGGTTGCAATCGTCATTGTTGTTTGGCGGGCCCGTGCTGGATTTAAACCTGCCAGCTCAGGTGTATGTGGCTAGCGCCTTAGCCCGGTGAGCCACAGGCGCCAAGCCTCATCACTCTATTAATATGGTGCATTATACTGAATTTTTTATGTTGAACCACCCCTGTATTCCAAAAATAAATTTTACCTGGTTATGACATATGATCCTTTTAAAATATTGTTGAATTCAGTTTGCTATATTTTGCTGAGGATTTTTGCATCAAGCCTCAGGACAAGTATTAGTCTCTTTTCTTTGTAGTACCACTGTTTGATTTTGATATCCTGATAATGTTTATCTCATAAAATGAGTTTGGAAGTGTTCTCTCTTCTTCAATTTTTTGGAAGAGTCTGAAAAGGACGGATGTTAATTCTTCTTTAAATGTTTGATAGAGTTCTCTTTAGTGAAGCCATCCTGTCCTGAGTTTTTCTTTGTTAGATGGTTTCTGATAATTGATTCACTCTCCTTACTATGGGTCTCTTCTGATTTTTTATCTCTTTATGATTTAGTCTTATAAGTTGTGGGTTTCAAGAAAATTATCCATTTCTTCCAATTTGTTGCCATATAATTGTTCACAGAAATCTCTTATGATCCTTTTTATTTCTGTGACATCAGTTGGAATTTCTACTCCTTCATTTCTACTTTTTGTTATTTAAGTGCTTTTTTCTTCCCCCACTGAGTCTAGCTAAGAGTTTGTCAATTTTGCTGATTTTTACAAAAACTCAACTCTTAGTTTTGATTTGTTGTCTGTTCTCTATTTTGTTTATTTTGTGTCTAATATTTATTATTTTCTCTCTTCTTCAAACTTTAAGTTTAGTGTGTTCTTTTTCTAGTTCCTTAAGATGTAAAGCCAGGATGTTAATTTGAGATCCTTCTTTTTTATTAACATAGGCATTTGCCACTATCGACTTCCCTGTTAGTACAGCTTTTGAAAACATAAGTTTTCATATGTATGTTTACATTTTTCACTTGTCTCAAGCTGTTTTCTATATGCCTTATGATTTATTCTTCGACCTATTGGTTGTCTTAGAGTATTTTAATTTCCACATATTTGCAAATTTTCTAATTTTTCTTTTGCTATTGACTTTCAGTTTATTCCATTATGGTTGAAAAAATACTTGGTATGACTTCAGTCCACTTAACTTTATAAAAACTTGTTTTGTGGCCTAACATATGGTCTATCCTGCAGAATGTTTCATGTGCACATGAGAAGAACATGTATTCTAGTATTACTGGGCAGTGTTCTATATATGTCCATCAGTTCTAATTTGTCTATAGCATGATTCAAGCTGTTTTCTTACTAATCCTCAGGATGGTTAATCAATCCTTATTTAAAAGGTTGTACTGAAATCTATTATTATTGACTTACTCTCTCTCTTTTATTTCTATCAATGTTTACTTCATATATTTGGATACCCTAATATTAATTATAATTGTTATATCTTCCTAGTGAATTGACTCTTTTGTCATTTATGTCATCTCTTTGTTTCTTGGGATGGTTGTCTCATATACGTATGGCTCCTCTTGCACTCTTTTGGTTACTATTTGCATGTTGTATCTCTTTCCATCTTTTTACTTTTAGCTTATGTATGTCTTATATTTCAAGTGGGTCTGTTATAGACATCATATAGTTTGATCTTATTTCCTTATCCATTTAGCAATTCTATGTCTTTTGAATGGGAGTTAAATACTTGTTAACTTAAAGTTTAATTATTGATTGGGAAGGACTTACTATTTCCATTTCACTAATTGTTTTTCATATATCTTGTGGTTATCTTTTTTTTTTTTTTTTTGAGACAGAGCCTCAAGCTGTCATCCTGGATAGAGTGCCATGGCATCACAGCTCACAGCAACCTCCAATTCCTAGACTCAAGCGGGTCTCCTGCCTCCGCCTCCAAAGTAGCTGAGACTACAGGCGCCCGCCACAACACCCAGCTATTTTTTGGTTGCAGCCGTCATTGTTGTTTGGCAGGCCCTGGCTGGATTCGAAACCGCCAGCTCAAGTGTACGTGGCTGGCGCCTTAGCCCATTGAGCCATAGGCACCGAGCCTATCTTGTTCCCCTTTTCCTCTTGTGTTCCTTTTCTTTGTGTTTAACTGGTATTTTCATAGTGATATGCTTTGATTCCCTTCTCATTTTCCTTTGTGCATTTCCTACAAGTATTTCTGTGTTATCACTTGGATTACATAAAATATCTTTGGGTTATACCAACCTATCTTAAACTGTTAAGAAGTTAATTTCAATCGCATACAAAAATTCTACTCATTTACATCTCCCTCCACTTTTCATGTTATGCAATCATAAATTACATCTTTTTATATTTTGTAATATTAAAATAGTCTTTGTTGTTTTCTTATGTTTTTATCTTTTAAGTTCTCTATTTAAAGTGATTTATGTAAAGTCAGCCCTTGGAATATGTGGGCTCCACATGCACAGATTCAACCAACTATGGAACAAAAATTACAGTATTTGCAGAATATGCAACCCACTGACCACACAGTGGGTTGTACAACCGTTACAACTGTTTGTGTCTGTAGGTTGTATAGGGCTGTGGGATTGAACATGTGCAGATTTTGGTTATCTATGACAGGTGCCTGGAAACAATCCCCTGTGGATACTGAAGAAAGACAGCACTACCATCATAGTATTGTAGGATTTTGTATTTGTCTACATATTTTCCTTTATCAGACAGCTTTATGTTTTTGTGTCTTTTCATTTTGCTGTTTAATGCTGTTTGATTTCAACTTGAAGGAGGGACTCCCTTTAATAATTCTGGTAAGGCAAGTCTAGCAGTGAACTCTCTCAGTTTTTATTTATCAGAAAAGATCTCTACTTCTCCATTTTTAATATTTCGTTTTATATATTTTACTTTACTATTCTTTGAGACAGTGCCTTACTCTGTTGCCCAGGCTAGTGCAACCCTCCCACCTCAGACTTCCAAGTAGCTAGAACTATAGGTATGTAACACCATGCTCAGCTGTTTTTTTTTTTTTTCTTTTGGTACAGATGTAGGTATCACTATGTAGCTTAGGATAGTCTTGAACTCCTGGCTTAATGCTATCCTCTACCTTGGCGTCTCAAAGTGCTAGGATTATAGGCATGAGCCACCATGCCTGGGCTTCTCCTTCATTTTTGAAGAACAATTTAGCCAAATGCAGTATTCTTGGTTGGCACGTTTGATCCATCTCTCCAACCAACTCCTTGTTCTTTTAACTGTATCTACTCCTATTCGGCCTGTAATATTTTTGT
Source organism: Arctocebus calabarensis (assembly GCA_963573935.1). Classification (NCBI taxonomy): domain Eukaryota; kingdom Metazoa; phylum Chordata; class Mammalia; order Primates; family Lorisidae; genus Arctocebus; species Arctocebus calabarensis. Next base: position 12,434 of record CAUYON010065156.1, read on the forward strand.
TGAGAAATCCACTAATAATCTTATAGGACCTTTCTGGTATGTGCCTTATCACATTCTTCTTGCTATTTTCAAAATGCTTTTATTGTTGTTAACTTCTAATGTGTTGGTTTTTATCTGTCTTGGTGTGGCCCTCTTTGGGTTCATCCTAGATGGAGTCCTTTGAGCTTCTTGATTAGGATGTCTAACTCATTCCTCCAATATGGGAAGTTTTTGCCATTATTTTAAATTCTCTGCCTTTTTCTCTGTCTCTTACTTTAGGGCTCCCATAATGTATACATTGTTCTACTGATGTTGTTCCATAAGTCCTTTAGAATTTCTTCACTTTCCTTCATTCTTTTTTTCTGTTTGTTCCTCTGATGTAATAATTTCAAACAGCCTATCTTCAAATTTCCTGATTCTTTCTTCTGCTTGATATAGTCTGCTATCGAATCTCTCTAATCATTTTTTCAGTTCAATTACTACATTCTTTTTGCTTCAGAATATATTGATTTGATTCTTTTTTAATAATTTCTATTTCTATGTTGATATTTTCACTTTGTTTATGCATTGTTTTCTCAGGTAATTCACAGATCTCAATTTCTTTCTGGTTATTTCTAAAGATTTATTTTGATTCATGGCCATGATTCCTTGGTTTTGTTTATTTTTGGGGGCGGGGGGAACGTTGCTGTGTTTTGAGCATTTAAGAAAAGGCCAATTCTCCTACTCTGTAGGGACTCACATTGCACAAGCAAAGACCTTCACCATTAGCCCAGCCAGAGATCCTGAAGAGTCCTTCAAATCATTTCCAAATCTTCTCAGGACTTTACATATATCAATAATTTCCTAATTATACAGACTTTAACAATTTCTTTCTCAAGAGCTTATAATCTCTCCCTCCCATTTGTGTCTCTTTGTGGTACTGCAGCTTCTCTAGTGCTGCAACAAAGTTTCTGAGCTCTCTTTTGTCCTTCATGACTCCCCAGGCATCCCAATTGTGCCACTGCCCAATCACTGCCACCAGTTAGGCAAGACAGAATCCTGTCCCTCTGGTAGCCCCTTGAGAAGCCAAAACACTGGATGTACATGGAGCCAATGTACACTCCTCTCTTTCCCTTCCAAGGGAGAAGTCCTGAGCTGGGCACGTTCTCCCAATCCTGTTGAGCTGTGTCAGCCTCCACATGTAGCCCTGTCAGGTCTCTGGTGCAACAACAAACAGTTAAGCTTTGTTTTCTTTTCTGTGGCCCCAAGACACCCAAAGTATTCTTTCTTTATCCACAGTTTTGCTTTCCATGGTTTCAGTTACCCATGGTCAACCACAGTCCAAAAATAAATGGAAAATTCCAGAAATAAACAATTCCTAAGTTTTAAATTGTGTGTTGTTCCGAGTAGTGTGATGAAATCTCATGCCATTCTACTCTGTACTGCTCAGGACATGAATCATCCTTTTGTCCAGCATATCCATGCTGTATATGCTATCTACTATTAATCACTTAGTAGCCATATCAGTTATAAGACCAATTTCCATAGTATCACTGTGCTTGTGTTCAAGTAAGTCTAATTTTACTTAATAATGACCCCAAAGTGCAAGAGTAGTGATGTTGGTGACTCAGATATGCCAAAGAGAAATTGTAGCGTGCTTCCTTTAAATTAAAAGGCAGTAGTTCTTGACTTCACAAGTAAAGAAAAAATTGTATACTGATGGTGAAATTTATGGTAAGAATGAATCTTTTATACATGAAATTTTCAAGCTGGAAAAAGAAATTCATGCTAGTTTTGCTGTCACATCTCGAACAGAAAAAGTTACTGCCATAGTGTGTGATAAACACTTAGCTAAGATGGAAAAGGCATTAAACCTGTGAGTGGAAGACATTAAAAAGAAACTTGTTATTACTGACAACAACTGGGCTCAGTACCCTCTATGATTTTAGGCATTCACTGGGTATTTTGAAATGTATCCTTTGCAGATAGTGGGAGACTACTGTATATCAGCAACCATCAGTACTCCATTTCAAACAAGACAAAAACTAGTTCCATGGACAGATCCTAAAAAGCTAGAACTGTGAATGCACACCACGCTCTTCTTCTCCTGCCAAAGGAGAATCTACAGGTTGGATTTTTTTCTCTCAATCTCACCAACCTCTGCTAGCTTAGAAGAAGGGCATGGTTGATATGAAATAGCTTCTCTTACTAATTTCAAACACAGCTATTGCTGCAACTTAATTGGTTTCTGGTATTCTCATTAATGTTTTTGGGACTATATTATACTTAAGTTGAGGTCTCTGTGGGGAAACAAGGTCTGGGACTTCCCATGCTGCCATCTTGGTGACATCACTCCTGAAGAGATTCCGTTTATGTTTATTATTCATTCAGTTTTCCTCTTTTGGTAATTGCCTCCTTATATTTCTTGCCCATTTCCATACTGAAGTGTTTGCCTTTTCATGACTGATTTGTGGGAGTCATTTCTATATATCACATATTAATCCTTTGTCAATTTTATAGATTACAAATATATATATGTATTTTTTGGCAGTTTTGGCCAGGGCTGGGCTTGAACCCGCCACCCCTGGTATACAGGGCCAGCACACTACTCCTTGAGCCACAGGGGCCACCAGATTACAAATATCTTCCAAGTCTCTGACTGATCATTTCCATTTGTTAATAGGTTTTAAAAATTATTTTGTTTATTCTCAGCTGATTTTAAAAAAATTACCAACTCTAATGTATATTTTGAGAGTCTAGTGTAGGGAGCACATATCCATTGTGTCTTACTGATATTTTAAGTCCTTTTAATAAATTTTAATAACATTATTCAAAAGATCCATTTACCGCACAACTAAATCCAAGTCTTTACCTAACAAATAAATAAATAAATCTAAACACTTACCATGTCCGCTATATATTATTATTACTTTTAGGTGTGCTTCACAATACCACATGCTTTATTTAACTATTTTAAATGTATAATCCAGTGAATTTTTTTTCTTGTTTTTTCTTTTAAGTTAATGTGAAGGTCCAAGCAACCAAGTCACAACATTTGGTTAAATTTGTTAGGTATGGTCCCTCTTGTAGTTGTGTCCTCACCCCAAAGTGAGGGTACATACACCTCTAACTTGTGCCCATTAAGTGAGGGTACCCCAACCCTCCCCCCAGTTTAAATTAAAATGAGTTTTTCTCCTGCGTAAGTATGAATTAGATCATGTACTGGCTTCATATTAGCATTGAGTACATCGGATATTTGCTTTTCCATTCTTGTGATACTTTATTAAGAAGAATGTGTTTTGGCTCGGCACCTGTGGTTCAACGGGCTAAGGCGCCAGCCACATACACCTGAGCTGGCGGGTTCAAATCCAGCCTGGGCCCGCCAAACAACAATGGTGGCTGCAACCAAAAAGTGGCCAGGCGTTGTGGCAGGCGCCTGTAGTCCCAGCTACTTGGGAGGTGGAGGCAGGAGACTCACTTGAGTCCAGGAATTGGAGGTTGCTGTGAGCTGTGATGCCACAGCACTCTATCCAGGGTGACAGCTTGAGGCTCTGTCTCAAAAAAAAAAAAAAAAGAATGTGTTTCAACTCCACCCAGGTTAATACAAAAGATGTGAAGTCACCATCTTTTTATGGCTGAATAATATTCCATGGTATGCATACACCACTGTTCGTTAATCCATTCCTGAGATGATGGGCATTTAGTGTTTCCACATTTTGGTGATTCTAAACTGAGCTGTGATAAACAATCCAGCACAAATGTCTTTATGATAAAACAATTTTTTTTCTTTTGGATAGATACCAGTAGTGGGATGGTGGGGTCAAATGGGAGATCTAATTTGAGTTCTTTGGAGATTCTCTAAACTTCTATCCACAGAGTCTGTATAAATTTGCAGTCCTCTAACAGTGTAAAAGTGTTTCCCTCTCTCTGCATCTGCACCTGCAACTTTGGGACTTTATGATATTGGCTAATCTAATTGCATTAGGTGATATCTCAGGGTGGTTTTTTTTTTGAGACAGAGCCTCAAGCTGTCACCCTGGAGAGAGTGCTGTGGCATCACAGCTCACAGCAACCTCCAATTCCTGGGCTCAAGCGAGTCTCCTGCCTCTGTCTCCCAAGGAGCTGGGACTACAGGTGCACGCCACAACGCCCGGCCATTTTTTGGTTGCAGCCATCATTGTTGTTTGGCGGGCCCAGGCTGGATTCAAACCCGCCAGCTCAGGTGTACGTGGCTAGCACCTTAGCCCGCTGAGCCACAGGCGCCGAGCCGTCAGGGTGGTTTTTATTTGCATTTCTCTGATGACTAGGGATGATGATCATTTTTTCATGTGTTTTTTAGCCATTTCTATGAAATCCTCAGAAAAGATTTTTTTCATTTTTCTTGCCCAGTGATAGAAGGGATTGTTTGTACCTTTTTGGTTGATTAATTTGAGTTCTCTAATTATCAGACCTTTGTCAGATTCATAACAAGCAAATATCTTTTCCCATTCTGAAGGCTATTTGCTTTCATTGTTGTGTCCTTAGCTGTGCAGAAGCTTTTCAGTTTAATTAAGTCTCACCTGTTTATTTTTGTTGTTGCAATTGCCACAGAAGCCTTCTTCATAAAATCTTTCCTCAGGCTGACATCTTCCAAGAGTTTTTCCCACACCTTCTTCTAGAATTTTTATAATTTCATGCCTTAGATTTAAATCTTTTATCCATCTTGAGTCACTTTTTGTAAGTGATGAAAGGAATGGGTTCAGTTTTGGTCTTTTACATGTGGGTATTTAGTTTTCTCAGCACCATGTATTGAACAGGGATTGTTTTCCTTAGTGCATGCTTTTGTTTGGTTTATTAAAGATCAGAGGGCTATAAGAGACTGGTTTCATCTCTCGGTTTTCTATTCAGTTCCAAATGTCAATGTCTCTATTGTTGTGATAATACCATGCTGTTGTGATCACTATGACCTTGTAGTACACCCTAAGGTCTGGTACTTCCAGCTTTGTTTTTATCACAAAAATTGCCTTGGTTAGACGGGGTTTTTTCTGGTTCCATACAAAATGAAGAACTAGTTTTCCCAAATCTTAAAGTACTATGTTGGTATTTTAAGGGGGATTGCACTGAATCTGTAAGTTTTTTAATAACACAGTAGGTTGTCTTTTTTTTCTTTCCTAATAGTATCCTTTCATTAATTTTAATAACGTCCAATAGTTTTAATAGTTTTCCTTTTTTTTTTTTTTAGTAGAAACAGAGTCTCACTGCAACCTCCAACTCCTGGGCTTAGGTGATTCTCTTGCCTCAGCCTCCTGAGTAGCTGGGACTATAGGCACTCGCCACAATGCCCAGCTATTTTTCTGTTTTGCAGTTCGGCCAAGGCTGAGGCCAGGTTTGAACCTGCCACCTTTGGTATATGGGGCCAATGCCCTACTCAATGAGCCACAGGTGCTGCCCCAGTTTTCCTATTTTTTTCTTTGTTCTTTGTGCTTCTGGTGTCATATCTGAAAAATCACTGCCAAATCTAGTGTCATGATTTTCACCAATGTTTCTTCTAAGAATTTCATAGCTCATTTAAAGGATAAATGCAAAGGATTGCTAAAGGTGGAGGGAAAGATCGTTTCAGATAGAGCTTTAATTAGGAATAGCTTTACCAAAACCCCCACAAAATCCCCAGATTCTTTTGGTTAATAATTACTCTAAAAATAAAATGCTCACCAATGAAAACAACTCTTTCTTTCACAAAGCAAAGAAACATTTATAATGTAAATAAATTGCCTTTTAATTTGTCTGAATCTATTTGATTTGTTTAGTCTAGATTTGGGGCTATTATGTTTCTTAAAATAGTCATCTGTGCACATCAAATATTGCCTTGTAAATAACCTGACTGTGTGTTGCAGGGGGCAGAGCAGGAACAAGCTAGCATAAGAGAACTTGCATTGAACACATTCTCCTCTCAAAGTGAGCAATCCTGGTTAAGCCTACATGCTCCTCTTTCTTGTGTGTTCTCTATTGTAGATACAGATCTTTTTACCTATTGAGTACACAGAAAACATTTACATGATCCAAGTACTGCCCTATTATAGTTGAAAGAAAAAGAAAGTTTGAAAAAACTCACCAGTTTGCTATGTATTTTGCTAAAATAATCTCCCTATATAAAACAAAACCTTAACTATGACCATGCATTTCCTATGAATTATAAATTCTCCTCTTATAACAATACTGGTACATTTTGAAACTTGAGAATAGGGATGTTTAGTTTAACACCTACCGCCTTTGAGTGTTAAATCCATTAAGATGATTCTCTCTGAGTTCAGACACTAATGATAAAACCATCTGTAACACAAAATCAGTTGCAGGTTAACTCACACTGCAAACAGGATTACATCAGTTCTATTTTTCTTGGTGTGAGTGATATTTCCGCTGAGATTCCCTCCCTCCATCTTCTGCTTATGTTTTACTTTGTCAGAGTGAAAAGAAAACAGTGCCAAGTCACAGTTACTAATAACTGGTTTTTTATGTCTAACGTCTTTTGAGGAATTCTGTATTCTTATTTAGGCAATGAATAATAAATTCTGCATTCTTATTTAGGCAATGAACAATAAATCATTAATTTCCTAAGAATTAAAACCAAACCATTAAAAAAAGTTAGTTTATTTCTTCTTTTTAAATTTAGTTCGTTTTTAAAAATGCTTTCATGTATAAAGCTTCTAAGAGACCAGAATGGTTAACAAACATTAAAAATCTCATAATGTTTTAAGAAAAGTTATTTTACAATCATAGCTAAAACTTCTTGTATTTGACTAAAATTTAAGCCAGAAGAAAATGGCTTTAAATTCTAAAGAGTAAATACATAACACTATTTATCGAGTGTTTTATTAAATTTTCTGCTTTGCTTTAACACAAAATTCCAATCAAGTTATTTTAAATGCCCAATTTGTTCAACAGTACAAGGATGTGTTTATTCTGATCAAGGAAAGCTCTTCTTGCAAAAATCTTTGAGTGAGTAGGTGAGATATGCTATGAGAAGAAGTTGACTGGTTGATTCAGTAAAACCTTTCCTGGTTTCCTTCTTTCTCATAACCTCCCACCTCACATTTCTTCCTTACATGGCCATAAGCCTACCCAAGGTAAGAAGAGATAAACAAAGAAAAGTTAAACATTTCTCCCAGAGGAGGGAAATATTTCCATTTACCCTTTTTGCTGATGATACAGTCACCATTGAAAATTTCAATACTAATAAATTTAAAATACTCACATTTTTAAGCAAACCAGGATAGTAATCTACAGGAGCATAACCGAGACCTTGAGCAAAAAGATCAACTTCTTCTTTTACATTAAATCTGAATGCTGAAAGTATATGAGATATTAAACCCTAAAAAACATAAACAGACACAGAAAAAATTAACTTCCTAAAAGTAAATGCAAATGTCCACTGGTGCACTGCCTACAATTTGAGTTATTTGTAAATGAAGTGGTCTTTATGAAATCAGAAATCTCAATTTGTCCTAATACTCATTTCACTTTGATTCAAGGTAAAAAGAAGTAAGCACTAAAATTAGTACATTAAAACAAAGTAAGTCAATTGAAACAGAAAAGCAAAAATATCTGATTAATAAACAGTGCTTTAATCATATTAAGAATGGATTTTTATTGTTTCTAAACTCAGTAAAATACCAAAGATCCTCCATAGTTGATCACCTCCCTACATTTGACCACCTCAAGTTGATCTAATTTTCATAGATTGGCAATGCCCCACATGTATGTTATTAGTACAGTGGGCGTAGTTCCTTACATTGACCACCTCCATATGTTGACCAGTTTGTTATAGTCCCTTGGGTGTTCAACTTACAGAAGTTTATCAGAGCAAATATGAGAATCCAGTATAAGACAATGTATCACAAATCCCCAAAGTAAGGAAACATTATGCAATAAATGGTGCCTGCAAACCTATTTCAAAATGAAAGTTAGATTCTCGCCTTAAATTATTCATCAAAATATTCCTGAGTTTAATGAAAATTAAAGGGATCTAAAAACTGAAATGAAATAATAAACAAGCAGAAAAGGTATGTATTTCTCAAGTGTCTGAGAACTTTGTAAACTGAAAATCAAGGGAACAAATCATAAGGTAAAAAGATCAGTCATACTAAATAAAAATAAACATTCTGTTTATCAGAAAATAATATATGCACAAACTAGAAAGAATATTAGCAACAAATAGTACAGATCATATGTCATCAAATTAATGTACAAATGACAAACACTAAAAGCATAATAAATATGAACAGATAATAAATAAGAGAAAACAGAAATGCTGGAAGTAATATTTTAATAATTAGAAAAAAGTTTATTATTTAAGAAAGGTTTTACTTGGAAATATTTGGTAATTAAACAGTCTTACACTGCATTTTGTGATAAGCCCCATGGGCCAAGTATAATAAACACGTGGCCACATACCAGCGACACTCAGGGCAGTTATCACTAATCTGCTATGGTACTTCTTTCAATTTCATCATAAAATATTTCATATATCTAAAAAGATATAAAGGCCAGGCATGGTGGCTCACGCCTGTAGTCCTAGCGCTGTGGGAGGCCGAGGCAGGTGGATTGCCTAAGCTCAGAGGTTTGAGACCATCCTTAGCTGGAGTGAGCCAGAGAGAGACCCCATCTCTACCAAAAAAAAAGTTGGGCGTTGTGGCAGGCATCTGTAGTTCCAGCTACTTGGGAGACAAAAAGCAAGAGAATCGCTAAAGGAAGAAAAGGGAAACAAAATTTAAAAAAAATACTTCAAACTAAGATGAGTGAAAGCCAGTTGAAATTGAAAGCAAAATTTACAAAAAAAATAATAAAAAGATATAAAATAGTAGGATAAATTTTACCCACCATCATACTTAGTCAATAAAACATGAGACATACAGAGAAAGCCTCAGTGCCTTCTCCTCCTGCCGCCACAATTCTACAGCAGTCTCTATCCCTAGGGGAAAATCTACCCTAAATCTAGCAAATGTCCTTTTGTGCAGATCATGGTACTTTCTCCCTCTGAGCTCAGACCTGCTTCCGTATCCTCAAAACAGAAATCCAAGCAACACTCCTAACTCATGTAAATTGAAGCCTGCCATCTCTACATGACATCCTGTCTAGTATTTTCAAGTTAGAAAAGTTTACAGCAAGTTAACAAAGTAGCTTTAAAACATTATTACTTGGGAGAAGACACACATGATTACAAAAGCAAACATCAGAAATATGTAAGCATGATTCACAAAAAAAATGAAACATTTGCAAAGAGAGAAAAACAGGAAACTTATACACAGGTAGAGAGAACTTTTTATAAGGTGTATGATATTAAAAGCTTCCTTAAGTAAAGAAAGGTTGGATTGAGCCACTTGGATATAGGGCCTTTTTCCCCCTTTCAGTTCAAACTTGCCCTAAACACAAAAAGCAAAGAGGAGCTGACAATAGCCCCAGGAAAGTTCATCTCCAAGTTCTTTCCCCAAACCAAGTGGCTTGGGTGAGAGCAAGTAGCCATGGCCATCAGCAATCAGGGAGATCAGGGGCAAGCTAGTGCACCACCGGAGAAGCGCCATGCTCACTGGAGGTGTGGGGCTTCCACAGCACGGAGAGCACTTGGTTCTTCCAGCATGTCGAGGATCGGGCCTGAACCCCAGAGTGGTGTGAAATGCAGGTGTTCTGGGAAGGAAGCCGGTCACATGTCAAATTCATGTGGAAATATCCCAGCCTGAGCCAGGCAGAGGAAGAAGGCCAGGAGGGACTGGTCTGGAAACGAGGCAGGCTCAGAGTCAGGGGCAGTCTGAGTTTCTTATGGTGTAGGGGAGTTTGATGTTAGGTGGAGAGAGAGCAAAATTGTAAGTGTTTAACCTTGTGCCACTGGGCTTTTGTCATACTATTTAACAATCACTTACAGCACATATTATGTGCTGGAAGCCATTTCAAGTGATTTACAAATGGTAAATCATTTAATCCTCACAACCTATGGGTACGTCCTATTATTGAATCTGTGTTACAGATGAGGACACTGAGATACACGGAGTTTAAGCGGCTGCCCAAGGCTGCTTACCTACTATATGGCTAAACCTCATTACAAATCCTCCCTATATCAACTCTCTAAGGGCAAGGGCTTTTTTGCTTTTTTTGTTTGTTTATTTTTTGCCGTTTTGGCCAGGGCCAGGTTGGAACCTGCCACCTCTAGTAAATGTGGCCGGCGCCCTTCTCCTTTAAGCCACAGGCACCACCCTAGGAACACGTTTTTAACAGTGCAAATCTGACTGGTTTCAGTTTGAAATCCTGTGACTCCCAACAACTGACCAAGAAATCCAAATTTGTTCCCAAAGTGAAAAGGGCTGACTCCACTGGTACCCCTGACACCCACCACTGGGCTGGATTCCTCTCACTAGTGTAACTGGAACTCAGAGGGCCACAGATTCTTTTTTTTTTTTTTGGAGACAGATCCTCAAGCTATCACCCTGGATAGAGTGCTGTGGCATTACAGCTCACAGCAACCTCCAATTCCTGGACTCAAGCGAGTCTCTTGCCTCTGCCTCCCAAGTAGCTGGGACTACAGGCACTGGCCACAATGCCCGGCCATTTTTTGGTTGCAGCCGTCATTGTTGTTTGGCAGGCCCGGGCTGGATTCGAACCTGCCAGCTCAGGAGTACATGGCTGGCGCTTTAGCCCGTTGAGCCACAGGCGCTGAGCCATGGGTGACGTTCTTAACACATTGATCCACCACAATGAAGCTGTATTGCACTTACGCTTCAGCAATGGACTGATGGTGACTGTTCAAAGGACCGTTCCATTGCAGTGTGGACATGGCTTCTGCTACTGATATCACTTTACGCCAGGTTCTGTTTGGCTATCGTGCTGCTGTCAACGTAGCAGACTTTGATGGTAAGTACATCGTGTCTGCCTCTGGTGACAGGACCATCAAAGTCTAGAGCACTAACCCCTGTGAATTTGTCCGCACTCTGAACGGGCACAAGCGAGGCATTGCCTGTCTCTCCAGTACCGAGATCTGCTGATTGTCAGTGGAGCATCAGATAACACCCTCAGGCTCTGGGATATTGAATGTGGTGCCTATTTAAGGGTCTTGGAGGGACATGAGGAACTGGTCCGATGCATCTGGTTTGATAACAAAAGGATTGTCGGTGGGGCCTATGATGGGAAAATTAAAGTTTGGGACTTGCAAGCTGCTCTAGACCCTCGAGCCCCAGCAAGCACATTGTGTCTGTGCACATTGGTGAACATTCCAGTCGTGTGTTTCGGCTACAGTGTGATGAGTCTTAAAATATCAGCAGCTCTCATGATGACACTATTTTGATTTGTGATTTCTTAAATGTGCCTCCCAGTGCCCAGACTGAGACCTGTTCTCCCTCCAGAACATACACTTACATCTCTAGATACCAAACTGCACTTTGATCGATTTCAGGGTTTTCTAGTCTTGAACTACTGGCTACATGGCTACCAAATGCCTGAGGGAGTTCATTCACAGCTGAGTTATGAAGCTGGAATTAGTTCTAGACACTGGGTAGATGCAAAGCAACCTCACTCTTCAAGTACCGACATTTCTCACCTCTGTTTCCAAGTCTCATTTGATAAGGATACCTTTCATCAACTTCAAGTAGAACAGAAGCCCATTTTCTCCCCTCATCAGTGAAAAAAATGTAATGCTTCAAATGTAAATTGTTAATATAAAAGGAACATACAGCCTGTTTCACAGAAGTAAATCAATTGGCAAGAGAAGACTTGGCCTCTAATTTATGTTGCTTTGCACTTTGGTCTGATATTAAGAAACAACATTCTTCAGTGAAATTTTGGGTGCCAAACACCTACCCAGAATGTCCAGGGCTTTTCTTTTCAGAAGTTAGCATTCTCCATTTGACTGTCCAAGTCATTATTAATTTTGACTTGTATTAGGAATATGTTGAACAATGGAAAAATTTCTCTGGATTATTTTAGTAATATTTTTTGGATTATACTTTCTGCACCAATTTCTTTTAATTTAAAGAACTACAAGCCAGTTATATTATCTCCTACCAGATAATTTAGCTTTTTTCATTTATTAACTGTCATCTGTCCCTCAGCCATCACCTGATATTTGGTAGAGTAATGTAAGGACCAAGGTGACTCCATTTTGTTAAAATTAACTCCATCTTGTTCCTCAGCCTTCATTTTGCAGCTGCATACTGAAGGCGTTAGGTAACCTACTCCCTCCGCTGCCCCTCGTCCTTGTGTCTTCCCCAAGCAATAGTAACACCCTCTCAGACCCCCAATAGCAACTCCCTCCTGGACCAATCAGCCAAGGACAAGTACTGCTCAGTCTCCTGGACCCCCTATCAGCTCACCCCAGCAGCTCACCTCACACCCCCCTCCCTTTTTCCTTTCTGTACCCTTAAAAACCCCCTCCTTTTCGAGGTTGGGGGCTTCTCTGTTCTCCTGCTGCACCAGAACTGGGAAGCCTAGGCTCAAGCCTGTAAATAAACAACCTCTTGCTCTTGCATCAGACTTGGTCTCCAGGTGATTTATGTGGGGGATCCCACAAATTGGATACAACCATAACATATAAATATTTGATTTATATGTGTGCTTGCCTCCTAATTTAAAATATTGTATTCGCATGTAGATATAATGTACATAACAGTTTAACCTCCAGGTTGCTGGAGTCAGGGTCCCCTGTGCCTGAGATACTAATACAGAGTGTGTTCACACTTAGCCATGGACTGGCTTAAGACCCTGATACCAGGGTTGATGTGGATTATCTACAGAACCCTTCCTCCAATATTCATATGGTGTTTTTATTTTGTCATTGTCATTGTGTGTGTGTGGTGTTTGTTTTTAATGGGAATCTTGTATTAAAATGTAATTTCTAAAGTTTAACATAAAAAAAAAAGAAAAAGAAAACTAGATTCATAGGGTATGTAGGGTATGATGACAGTATTGTAAATAACTTCTGAGTAATGTTTAAAATGGCTACAAACAATTCCCCAGATACTACATCCATGTGTTGCTTAATAACAGATAAATGTTCTAAGAAATACATGGTTAGGTGATGTCATGGTTGTGTCAAGGTCATAGAGTATATTTATATAAACCTAGATGGGACAGCCTACTATACACCTAGGCTACATGATATAGCCTATTTCTCCTAAGCTACAAATCTATTTAGCATGTGACTATATTGAACATTGTAAGCAACTGTAACACACTGGTAAGTATTTGTGTATCTAAACATATCTATAATAAACACAGAAAAGATATAAGTAAAAATACAAATATAACTGATAAAAAGTGGTGCATATACATAGGAACTTACCCTGAAAGGACCCTGCAGGACTAAAAGTTGCTCTGGACAAGTCAGTGAGAGAGTGGTGAGTGAATGTGAAGGCCAAGGACATTACTGGGCACTACTAGAGACTTTATAAACACTGTGTACTCAGGCTACATTAAATTTATTCAAAATTCTTTTCTTTCTTCAATAATAAATTAACCTTAGCTTACTCTAACTTTTCCCCTAATGAATATTTTAATTTTTACCTTTTTGATTCTTTAGTAGTCACACTTAGGTTAAAACACACTATACTTTTCAAAAATATTTTCTTTTTTTATATCCTAATTCTAAATCTTCTTTATTTAAATTTTTATTTTTTAACTTTTTTGTTTACACACATTAGCCTAGGCCTATCCAGGGTCAGGATCATTACTATCACTGTCTTCCACCTCCACATCTTGTCCCACTGGAAGGTCTTCAGAGACAATACCATATATGGAGCTGTCATCTCCTATGATACCTTCTGAAGGACCTGATTCAGGCTGTTTTACAGTTAACTTTCTTTTTAAAAAAATAAGTAGAAAGACTATGTGCCAAAATAACAAAAAGTATAGTATAATGAATATAGAACTAATAAAATAGTCATTTATTATCAAGTATTATGCAGTGTGCATGACTGTATGTGATGTGCTTTTATGTAACTGGCAATGCAGTGCATTTGTTTACACCAGCATCACTGCAAAAACATAAGTAATATTTTTTAATACATTGATATTAATAAACACTTAATAATACATTGGCTCAACACCATTTTGACAGTTATAATGTCACTAGGCCATAAAAATTTGTTGGCTCAATTATAATCTTATGGAACCACCATCATATAGTGGGCTGTCATTGACTGAAACATTTAGCACATGACTATATCACTAATGCCCACATTGTATAAGTGTAAAGACTTTAACACACAAGGTCTTAGAAAAATGAAAATGTAGTAGCTCTTCCTTATCCAAGAGAGACAGCTACATTACAGGGCTCACAGATAATGGTACCTTGCCTAGTACTGAATCTTATATATACTTTTCCCACCTACATACCTATGATAAAGTTTATAAATCAGGCACAGTAAAAGAATAATAATAAAATAGAATAATTATTATAATATGCTGTAACAAAATTGTCAGCATTGCTGCTCTTGGGCTTTGATGTCATTATTAATTAAAACAAGGGTTACTTGAATACAAGCAGTGCAATACCCGACTTGTGATTTGATAACTGAAACAGTTACTATGTGGCTAACAGCTGGGTAGTGTACATAGCATGGATATACTGGACAAAGGAAGGATTCATGTCCCAGGTGAGACAGAGGAACACAGCATGAAATTTCAATACATTACTCAAAACAGTGTGCAATTTAAAACTTATGAGTTTTATATTTTTGAAAATTTCCATTTAATACTTTTGGATAGGGATTGACTGGGGGGTAACTGAAACCACAGAAAGGGAAACGATGTATGAAAGTGGGGGACTACCGTAACTTAATTGGCACAGCTGTCCTGGCTTATATTTCTAAAATGATACAGTTAGAAACTGATTTTAAAAATCAAATGCCAGGGGCGGCGCCTGTGGCTCAGTGAGTAGGGCGCCGACCCCATATACCAAGGGCTGCGGGTTCAAACCCAGCCCTGGCCGAACTGCATCAAAAATTAGCTGGGCACTGTGGTGGGCACCTGTAGTCCCAGCTACTTGGGAGGCTGAGGCAAGAGAATCACTTGAGCTCAAGAGCTGGAGGTTGCTGTGAGCTGTGACTCCATAGCACTCCACCAAGTGTGATAGAGTGAGACTCTGTTTCCACAAAAAAAAAAAAAAAAAAAAAAAAATCAAATGCCAGGGGCAGCCCCTGTGGCGCAAGGAGTAGAGTGCCAGTCCCACATACAGGAGGTGATGGGTTCAAACCTAGCCCCGGCCAAATACTGCAAACAAACAAACAAACAAAATCAAATGCTATATAGTTCCCTGCCTCGTTAAAAAAAAAAGTACCTATACCAGAATACTCAGTGTTGGCAAGGATATGGTGAGATAGGCAGGCACTCTCCTGCTGCTGGGAGCACAAATTTACAAAGCCTTTCTGGGAAGTCACTTAATAATATATAGCTATTATGGTTTGACTGTGTCCCCCAAAGTTGATATACTGGAGACTTAATCCTCAATGCAATAGTGTTAAGAGGAGGGTAAGGGGGCTTTAAGAGGTCAGTAAGTCCTCATGAATGAATTATCACTCTGAGTTATCACCAGAGTGGGTTCATTATCTTGGGAGTGGGCTCCTAATATAAGGATGAGTTAGGCTCCCTTTTCCCTCACACATTCTTGCTCTTGTTCTCTTGCTCTTTCTCCTTCTGCCAGAAGATGACATAGCAAAAAGTCCTTCACTATGCAGGCCCTATGACCTTGGATTTTACAATCACCAGAACTGTAAGAAATAAACTTTTGTTCTTTATAAATTATCCACTCTCAGGAATTCTGTTACAGCATCACAAAATTGCTTAAGTTAGTAGCCAAAGCATCTTGCTCACTAATTCAATTTCCAAGAATGTATCCTACAGAGAGATTTACGTTCATGGCAGAATTACTTATAATATTAAAGAACCAGAAGCAACCAAAGTACCCAACAATATCAGATTGGTTGACTTTTTATCATGGTTTATCTGACAGTGTGATCCACGTTGTAAAAAGACATTTAATAATACAGAAGAAGACTATATTATGATATGAAAAAGACTATATAATGATATGACCTGTAGAAGTCAATGTTCAATGTGATTTTAATTTTTTTATGCCCAAAAAATACTGGAAAGAAATGTAACAAATATTTAACATTGGTTATTTCTAGGAGTGATTATTTAAATGATCTGTATTTCCAAAGTTTCCACCTCATATTCTAATTTTTCAATTTTTTATTTTTATTATTTTTTATTTTAGTTTTTTAAAGAGAGAGTCTCACTTTGTCACCATCAGTAGAGTACCGTGGCATCACAGTTCACAGCAGCCTCCAGCTCTTGGGCTTAGGCAATTCTCTTGCCTCAGCCTCCCTAGTCGCTGGGACTACAGGCGCCCGTCACAATGCCTGGCTATTTTTTTTGTTGTTGTAGTTTGGCTGGGGCCGGTTTGAACCCGCCACCCTCAGTATATGGGGCTGGTTCCTTACTCACTGAGCCACAGGCGCTGCCCTCCAATTCTAACTTTTAATATAAAAATATATTGTAAAATAAAGTTACTTCATCTTTTGTTTGTTTTTTCCATAATTCCCTAATACAAATCGCTATGGAGGGCTATAAGAGTTTTATTTCTAGATAAAACGATAATGAATCCTAGAAACAATACAATGAGGCCTGCTTATGGTTCTATGATGTTAAAACTGACACCTCAAACTGTAGTCCCTAAATCTCTTTTATTTTATTTTCCTCTTTTACTAGAAGGCAGTGTCCCCAAGAGCTCAGATTGAAGGACTTGTGCCTGATCTCTTTTTTAAAGTAAACTAAACATTGGTGAGCATTTCTCATTGCCGAGAATAATTTTTTTACTGCCACCTAGTGGCAAATAATGTAAGCACAATATCATTAAAGATTAGGCATTGGCTCTTGGGATAAAAATCAATTCCTACAATCATATAATAACAGATTCTTTTTTAAATGCTGTCAGAACCATCTTGGAGAAACCCTACTCTAACTTTCTCATTTTACTAATGAGGAATTGGGTTTCTAAATACATGAATCTACAAAAAGGATGTGAATATAAATAAATAGGTACAAATACATTCACGATCTAAAACCATTTAAGGATGGCAAGTGCAGGAACAAATGCAGTTGCACAGAAAACAGCTTCAAGCCCAATTTTGACTCATGTAGGAGTTTTAAGAATAAAAGAAGCTTGCTAATGCTTGAAAAACTAGGTAAATTTTTATAAGGAGAAATTTTTCAAATAAATCAGGAGGAGAATCCACTGCCCTTGTTTTCAGGTGTTCTAATTTGCCCCTACCTCATTGTGTCTGCTCCATCTTGTAACAGGCAGCACATTCACAAGTTGGTTAGGAAAGTTGGAGCACACAGGCTGTGGTTTGGCACATACTTGGGTGTGGAAGAAAGGCTGTGGTTTTCGCTCAGGCAAAGGACTAGAAGAGCCAAACTGTGGTCAATATTCTCAAACTGAGACAAAGCACATATTTTATGCTTCTCCAAACAATTTCTTCATCAGATCATTAAAGTCCTTTAGAATTTCCACCACTTTGCTTTCTATTCCACATGTCTCTTTATACATTATATATATAAAAAAAGGCATGTAAATAAGGATCCCTTATTCATTCATTCAACAAACATAGAGTACAATCTACATTTAAGCCACTCTACTGGAGCTATTGGACTGAAAAGCTCCTAAAATCTGACGAAGGGTATGAGACACAACACTCTAAATGCTATAATGAAGGGTAAGACAATCACTGTGGGAACACAGCAAGGAATGAGGAGTTCCAAATGCCAGGCTTCAGAGTGCTCCTGGTAGTGATGGCATCTGAGCTGAAGGTCTGACAGCTGGGGAAGGAAAAGGCAGTGGGGGGCTGTGAAGAGGAAAAAGAGACAGAGTGCAGGAGTGATGTGCCTGGGATCCACAGAGGAAAATGATGATGGATAGAAAAGAGACACAAAAACGGGTATAGCAGAAACACTCCTGCCACCCCTCAGGCTCCAGGCCTTCATGGGTTCCTAACTATAGGCTCCCTCCACGTGGCCTCAACCCACCCAAGCCAACTCACTTTCCCTGTCTTGTTCTTTGATCCCTGTAACTTGGTAACTAACATCAGATTCCCTGCTGGTTGCCAAATTCACCCAGCCCCTTCCCACTTCCAGAACATTTCTTTCTCCAAAGAAACCCCACAACCTCCACCCACCTCTAGCTCCCAAAATGACACCTATCTTTGAAAATCTTATCTTTCTGCAAGATTGCTGTTCTTGTTCCTGACTGAGTTCTTGTTCTCTAAAATCTCCACAGTCTTCATTTGTATTTCTCTCCCTGCACCTTTGCCTTATGGTGTAATTCTAAGAATACTCTCCTCTTTCCTGTCATCAGCCTACAGGCTCTCCTAGGAAGGCACCATCCTACTAATTCTCACATTCCTTAGTACAACTGTGAATGAACTAGTCCCCAGAATTTCACACAATGGTCTTTAAACCACTAGCTGAATCAAATTCAATATAATAGACTGATCTTCTATAGCTACTGAGCAATATAATCACTACAGGTTCCTCTCTGACTCCTACTAGTAGAACAGGACACATTTTCTTTCTCAAAATTTGCTTTCTGGGCTGGGCACAGGGGTTCACACCTGTAATCCCAGCACTTGAGAGGCTGAGGCAGGCGGATCGCCTGAACTCACAGGTTCAAGATCGGCCTGAGCAAGAGCGAGACCCCATCTCTAAAAAATAGGTGGGTGTTGTGGTGGACACCTGTAGTTCCGGCTACGTGGGAGGCTGAGACTAAAGACTAGCTTAAGCCCAAGAGTTTGAGGTTGCTGTAAGCTGTGACACCACAGCACTCTAACGAGGGTGACAAAGTGAGTCTGTCTCAAAAAAAATTGCTTACTTAAGTTTCAGGTGATGAAATGCCCACCTGCAGAATACTGGAAGCACATGTCATTGCTGTACTTGCAGTCCAAAGACATTACTGTCCCCAGAATCTGAATGCTCCACACCTTGAACAACTTGGAATCCAAATGAAAAATTCAAGCCAAATTTGCTTGAACCTGAATGCTGCTTTGGAATCCGAATGCCCGCATGTTGTTCATGTGTTTTTTTGCAAATGTTTCCCCAGCTCTTGGGCCACCCATGCACATTGTCGTTCATTTTGTTGTTGGAAGCTGTAGTGAAAGCACCTCATGTGATTTTTGCTGCTAATTTTATGCATTTGTGCCTGATTTGTGTTATTTGTTTTTATGATAACTAACTATATTTGCCATGGGTCCTAAAAAGTATAATGAGGAAAATAAGAGTAAGAGGAAAACTGTCAGAGCTATAACTGAAGTTAATAAAGATCTTACCGCTAAGCATGAAAGCGGTGCACATGTGGCTGATCTCGCTACTATGTTCAGGATGCCTAAATTGACTGTACGATTTTGAAAAATAAAGAAGCTATCAAAGCAGCCGATGTGGCGAAAGGGGTTATGAAGTTGACCTCTAGTTGATCGAAAAGTATGAAAGAGATGGAAAAATTCCTCTTAGTTTGGATTAATAAAAAATAGCTGGCTGGCGATGTGATTTCTGAGATTGCAATTTGTGAGAAAGCCAACGTCCTCCACGATGATTAGTAAAAAGCATGCCTGATACTAGCGCTCAAAAGGAGGAGTTTAAAGCCAGTAGGGATGGTTCGAGAACTTAAAGGACTGGGATCCATAGTGTGATACATGGTGAGGCTGCCAGTTCTAATTCGGAAGCAGCAGAAAAGTTTATTAAGGAGTTTAAGGAGTTTGTGAACGGTGAGGGACATGTTTTGAACAAAGTGTTCAATTGTGATGAAAATAGGCCTTTATATTTTTAGGTGTTCATATTTTTAATTTATTAATGTACATTTTTATTCAAATATTATCATTTGTTAATACTTAACCTTAAAATCCAATGTATTTACTATTAAAATCATTGTGAAAATTCAAGTTTGTGGTACCCAGGACTGGATTAATCTAGTTGCTATTATTTTAAAGGGGAAAAATTGTCTTGGAACTCAAATGGGGTTCTGGAACGGATCAAGTTCAGATTCCAAGGCATCACAGTACTGGGTTTGGTAACCTTATACACTGATGTGTATGTAGTAGTAATTTAACTGAATAACATGTTGTTTTGGTGCTACTCCGTTTGTGGTAACCTATGGGTACACCACAGTAGTAGAACATCCAGGAGGGGCAGAGAAGCAACAGCAAAGGGTTATCTTTGCTGAAAGGGCCCTGGAAAATTCAGTCTCAGCTGTATTTAAACAAAAGTTATAACGTAGATATACACATTTAAAAAATTATTTTTTCCTACAAACCTAATTAGTGAAACAAAGCTTTTGTTAGTTTGATCCAATTTATTCAGCTATTTATGGCCAAAAAATATTTTATCCCCCAGGTATAGCACAGCAGGTTTTACCTTCTCTTTCTTCTAATCTTTACAGAAGCATCCAGTCTATTCAGCCCTGGGTCTGCAGAAATGCTGCCATTTTGGCTATTGTCCCAGCTACTCAGAAGGCTGAGGTAGGAGGATCCCTTGAGCCTAGGAGTCTGGGGTTGCTGTGAGCTAGGCTGCCTCCATGCACTCTAGCTTGAAGCAACAGAGTGTTTTGTTCGTTCATCTAAGACAGAGTCTGATTCTGTTGCCCAGGCTGGAGTGTAGTGGCCTCATTACAGCTCACTCACTACAACCTCCAACTCCTAGGCTCAAGGAATCCTCCTGCCTTAGCCTACTGAGTAGCTCGGGCTATGGGTCCATGCCCAGCTAATTTTTTACTTTTTGTAAAAAAAAGTCTCACTGTGGGGTCTCACTGTGTTGCCAGATTTAAGTCTCAAACTCCTGGCCTTAAGTGATCCTTCTGCCTAGGCCTCCCCAAATGCTAGGATTATACTGGTACAAGTCACCATGCTTGCCTGTTCTTTTATAAAATACCTACACCCAAATGTTAAATTAGTTACTTCCTTTTTATGATCCTATGGCATTTTATGTAAACAGCTATGTAAACATCTAATAAAACGTTTATGTTTATTATACTGGAATTATTTGTTTACATAATATTAAAATTCCTAAATTAACTAAATTGCCTTCCATTTTTCTGAATTAGATATCATAGTGAAGATTGGCTAGTTTTCTTAATAACACAATCTTAAATTATCATTTTCCCCTGCCAACAAAGATAATCTAGAAGTTAGATCAATACATAAGCACCATCTAAATTCACTTCATGAACAAAGAAATTTCCCTTCATGGAGTAAAATGGACCAACAGTGCCTTACACAGCACTATATGACAAAGCAACAAAGAAGATAAACACTATGTAACTTTTAAAAATACATATTAAAGATCTCCATAAACACAGAGACATACTGTGGCCATAGCAAGAAAAATTCAAAGTAACAAAAATATCAACTCTCTGCTATTCTACTCAATGCTATACCAGTAACAATCCCGAATAAGGTTTCTAGTGGAACTTCAGAAGCTTTTCAAAAATTTTACATGGAAAAGTAGAGCCAAGGATAGTACATGCTAAGGAAAAGAAGAAAATTACAGAAACAAACAGGAAGCACAACTCCATTTATGTAACATTCCACAATAGGCACACTCAATAACATGTTGTTCACAGATATATACATAAGTTGCAGCACTGCAAATTTCTCAAATTATTTTTGGATAATATCTCTAAAAATACAAAGTAGAATAAAACAAGTTAGATATTTCATACTATCATGATAATTATTCTGTGCCTGTTAGTGTGAAGCCACTTATATTACTTATCAGAAAAGAAACATCATTACTGTAACAGTTTTATTGATAACTCTTTTAAAATCTGAAATCCTTAATATCAAAATGACAATGAATCTGTTTTCATATTGTGAGACACAATGCATACCCATTTGCTGCTGAAAAAACTATAAAAGAAATAAGATACAAACTGCTTGAAAAGCTATTTAGAATTTTCCCTGGTATTTGTTATTTGCAAATTAAGAATTAGAAGATATTTCAACATATAAAGCATACTTGATACAGTAATAATCTATATTCCAAATTGAGAAGAAATAAATCCTAAATTTTGCTGGCTCAGTATTTCATGCTTATAATCCTAGCACTTTGAGAAGCCAGTGTGACAGGACTTGTTGAGGCCAGAAGTTCCAGACTAGCCTGAGCAACACAACAAGACCTCATCTCTACAAAAAAATTAAAAACAAAAAAAAAAAGGTCAGGCATGACGGTATGTGCTATAGTTCCAGCTACTTGGGAGGCTGAGGCAGGAAGATTCTTCAAGCCCAAGAGTTTAAGGTTACAGTGAACTGAGATTCTGGACTTCAATCCTAACAGGATGAAAGAACCTATCTTAAAAAAATAAAAAATAAATTAGCTGGGCATGGTGGCACATACCTATAGTCCTAGCTACTCAGAGGATGAGGCAAAAGGATCACTTTAACCCAGGTATTTGAGGTGAGCTATGATCCCACCATTACACTCCTATCTGGGCAACAGAGCAAGACCCTGTCTCTGATGATCAATTAATAAAATAAATCCTAAACTAAAGGTATAGATTTACTTTTTTTTTTTTTTTTCGTAGAGACAGAGTCTCACTTTTTCACCCTTGGTAGAGTGCCGTGGCATCACACAGCTCACAGCAACCTCCAACTCCTGGACTTAGGCAATTCTTTTGCTTCAGCCTCCTGAGTAGCTGGAACTACGGGTGCCTACCACAATGCTCTGCTGTTTTTCTGTCTTTGCAGTTCGGCCAAGGCTGGGCTTGAACCCGCCACCTTTGGTACATGGGGCCAGTGCCCTACTTGATGAGCCACAGGCGCTGCCCTAGATTTACTTTGAATACATGTTTTCTAAAAATAGGACAGGTTTCAATTAATTTACAATCATCTTGAGAAAAAGAGACTCATTATACAAATATTTATGATAACACATCCTTTAGCAAAGTAATAATATATGGTTGAAACTTTTTTTAAAAAGAACACAGTAAGCTTAAGGGCTATACCTTATCTCCTTCAAACACAAAAATGGCATTCTGAATAAATTACCTAAACAATGCCATGGAAAATAATAATGCCAACTTGGAACTCAACAACTTGCTTCCAACAGTCTTGCTTATTAGTTTTATTCGGGCATAATACAATTTATCTAATATATCTGCAATTACCATACTTCCTTTTATTTCAATCCAGTATTTAAACTGTTAGATGATTTACACTTTTACCGAATCTTTATCTACTTAAGCATAAGTGGACAAGATTTAACCCAGTGAACAACTTCCTACTGAAGGGAAAGTAGCCATATAAAATCTTCATTGAGAAACACTTTTCCCCACTACATGGTCAGGAAGTAAAATTCAATAAGCAGACATTCATTATTTTGCCTCTTTCATAACCACACTTTGCAATATAGAAAGGTATTTTAAATATGATTTCAAATCAGGGAAGAAGCCAAGTTCAAGCTTGGAAGAAGCCAACTGGTTTTCTCCTCAGGAAACCTAAAATCCTACCATTTTAAATAAATGTACTAATTATTCAGCACACTTCTTTTTTTTTTTAAAAGCCAGGGTCTCCCTATGTTGCTCAGGTTGGTCTGCAACTCCTGAGCTCAAGCAATCCACCTGCCTTGATTAACTACATGTTGATCAAGCCCTTTAACACTGGTGCTGAAATACCATTAAGGTGAGTACATGCCCAGAGATCAGGCTTTCTCAATGTTAGCACTACTGACATCTTGGGCCTGACAATTCCTTGTTGCAGTGGGCTGTCTTATGCACTCCTACCTCTGCCCTCTAATGTCAGCAGCTCCCCCGCCCAAGTTGTGACAACCAAAAATGTCTCCAGACATTGCCGAGTTCCCCTAGGAACAAACCCATCTTAGTTGAGAAGCTCTGATTTAAACAAATATTCATTTTAAAAATTTAGTTTGGGGGGGGAGGTGCCTGTGGCTCAAGGAGTAGGGCACTGGCCCCATATACCAGAGGTGGTGGGCTCAAGCCAGGCCCTGGCCAAAAACTGCAACAACAATAACAACAAAATTTAGTTTGGAGGCAATGCCTGTGGCTCAGTGGGTAAGGCACAGGCCCCATATGCTGAGGGTGGCAGGTTCAAACCTGGCCTCGGCCAAATTGCAACAAAAAATAGCCAGAAGTTGCGGCAGGTGCCTGTAGTCCCAGGTACTCGGGAGGCTGAGGCAAGAGAATTGCCTAAGGCCAGAAGTTGGAGGTTGCTGTGAGCTGTGTGACGCCACAGCACTCTACCGAGGGCAGTAAAGTGAAACTCTGTCTCTAAATTAATTAATTAATTAATTAAACAAAATAAAAAATTAGTTTGGGGGCGGCGCCTGTGCCTAAAAGGAGTAGGGTGCTGGCCCCATATGCCGGAGGTGGTGGGTTCAAACCCAGCCCTGGTCAAAAACGGCAAAAAAAAAAAAAAATTAGTTTGGATTACAGTTTTTGGATTTCTTCTTGTCTCTGGTATAATGATGAATATGGGCAATATAAAGGAGAATTGTGTGGCGGACAGGAAAATAACTCTAGGACTTATAAAGTAAAGAAAGTAAATTACAGAATATGTTCAGAATAATTCCACTCAGGTAAAAACAAATACAAATGAACATAGTTCCACACAGAAAGACAAAGAAGACCACAGCGATCTATACAGTCAGTCCACTATGTATGTAAACCACTGCCATCACAAATTACTTCTCAGGGGGCATGTGAGGTTCAGAGCAGACTGTTATGTCTAGAATATGTGAATTTTTTTTTTTTTTTTTTTTTTTGAGGCAGAGCCTCAAGCTGTCACCCTGGATAGAGTGCTGTAGCATCACAGCTCACAGCAACCTCCAATTCCCGGGCTCAAGCGAGTCTCTTGCCTCTGCCTCCCAAGTAGCTGGGACTACAGGCGCCTGCCACAACGCCTGGCCATTTTTTTGGGGGGTTGCAGCCGTCATTGTTGTTTGGTGGGCCCGGGATGGATTTGAACCTGCCAGCTCAGGTGTACGTGGCTGGCGCCTTTGCCCGTTGAGCCACAGGCACCAAGCTGAATATGTGAATTTTTGTAACGCTATATTGATGTATTATTTGTATAATTAAAAAAATAAACATGAGAAAGGTCATAGAGCTTTAAAGTTAAATAGACTTTTGGGACCTAGCTCATGACTTTGGGGTTATTTATTTCAACAGTGGTAGCCCCTCCCCACCCCATTTCCAATTCTATAAAATATAGATAACAAAATTAAGTGGGGCACATGCACAGAAAGTAGCCACTTGGTGTGGCACTCACAGCACATCTTCAATGAGCAGTAATGGCTATACCTGTAATCTCAATTTGGGAGAACATGGGTGGTTCCTGGGTTCTGAATGCCTGTAACCTCCTCTCTTCCCCTCTTCACCATCATGGTCAAGGTCCATTTCTTGTGCTCTGAATCATCTCAAATGCCTGCTCTTGCATGCACTTATTTGATAGTGAGGTTATGATCTCTAGATTTACCACAGGCCAATAAGAGATGCATTAGGAAGCCCAGGAGGAGCCAACTGTGAATACTGGGTTACCTACGCCAGTGTTCTCCTGATATGATGTGTAGATAATCTCTATCTGAATTATAGTGCAGACAGCCTTGGTCCCACTCCAAGTCAAAACCTCTGGGAGTGAGGCCCTAGAATCTGCTTCTCCAACAGAACCACCCCACGCCCCATGGCACTGTAAAGTCTGAGTGAGGAGCACAGACCATGTACCCGACGACAGGTCAAACAAGATGTAAATGTATCTCCTACGCCTACGTACTCAGGAAAAGTACCAAGAGAAGACAGCATAGAAGGGAGCCCAGGTCATCCCACCACCTCCCAACTCCGCTGGAGCCATTCCTTCCTCTGGTCCAAAATCTACTGCAACATGGCTACAGACCAGCCTTAGAGCACTGTGTGTTTTTAGAGTACTTGAGGACCTGACTTAGATTACTTTCAGAAAGGAAACATCCCAGGATTTGGAGTCAGATACATTTAGGTTCAACTGGCACTTTTGCCAATCAGTGGAGAAAATCACTTACTATCACTAAGCTTCTGTGTCTTTACCTTTGAAATGGAGAAAATAGCAACTCTTAAGGTTGGGAAGACTGAAAGAAACTATGTATGTAAACCACCAGTTAGATATCTGGCCTAAAATAGGTGTGAAATAAATGTTATAATAGTTTCCATGGTTCAGTCACAGGGCTGACCTGGTTTCTCTGAGATAAGCCAAATATCTAGACGCTATCCCATTAGGAAGAGACAAGTCTTTAAGGCACTGTTTCATAATTGTTTGCCTACAAATCTATCATTTACTATCACCTATCCAGTTTCTCCAGTTAGAGATACTCCATTTTCTTCTATTAGAGAAAACTCCATTTCCTCTCTTAAGAGTCCTTCCTGATAAACTCCTAGAAAGGCAGGTGTCACATCATTGCTGTCACAGCTGTAGGATGCATGCAAGCAGGTAGTTTTTGTGCAATCGTCTCCATAAAAAACTGCCCTTGGCTCTTGCTACTACCTCCTATCAGGACTTCATATGGGAAACATCACAGCCCAGGGAGAAGACTGGGGAGAAGACTCAGCAGTCAGAAAGAACCACAAGCCTAGAGCTCTCACTGCCAGGGCGCATGAAGGAGGTTAGGAATTCCTCGAAGGGAGAAATTCCTGTTTAGTGAAAGGCAAAATATTTGTTTTCCTTTCTTCTTATTGTTCTTGTCCATAATTTCATATCAATAATTCTAATCATCCCTACAATAGTTGTCATGTTGTATCTGTTTTCTCAATAGCTTCTTTATCTCTTTGTTTCCCACTAAGTTTTACTTCCTGTCATTTCCTGTTCACCTCTACTGCCTAACCCCCTAACTAATAATCCCTCTCTGGATCGACTCAGCCCTTGTCTCTTGTCCTAAAGCCTAAACTACCTTAATCCTTTTCTCATCATACTCTGGGCACTCAAAATTACAATATGATGTGCTCCTATAATTTTTCAAGAAATGATATTACAAATAAGTTACAAATGACATTTTAAGTCACATTCAAAAAGAAAATTTCTTTTCCATTTAAAATTCAGTATATCTAGCATGGGCCTATAATCTCAGCTACTCAGAGGCTAGGTAGAAAGAATGCTTAAAGTAGTTTGAGCCTAGCCAGGGTAACATAGAAAGAACTCATCTCTTTAAAAATAGTGGTGTATGTAATTTTCTCAATAGTATATTTGTGCCTTCTGGTATGCTACTCAAATCCTCCAAATATAAATTAAATATATCAATTGCTCGAACTTAAAAAAAAATAGAACAAATTTACTTCCATTCCATTTTGTATTTTTCCATCCACAGCCAAAACAAATTACTAAAGACAGGTTTCTGTAGCTTTTCCTTCAAAATACTGCATTCAATTTTTTTTCTTTTTAAAATTTATGTGTCCCATTGCAGTTTAAATGAAGTGATCTACCAATAAAAACCAAACTGACCTGGTATTTTTAGAGCCCTTTTTACTATGAAATAAATAGTCAGAAATCTGGAGAACTATAGTGGTTAAGTCTGTAAGCAAGAAGGAAGGCTGCTCATTCATAGAACCTCCCAGCACCCATTGTTTACACAGCCTATTCCATGAGCAGGATGCTGACAGAACACAATTCACAGAATTTCCAAACACAGGTCCAATCATAACAAAGTCTGCAGTTTTTACTTTTGCTTACAGAACCTCTTGCTTGCTCACTCATTAGTTCCAGGGGGAAAAAGAGTTGGTTTTCCAATAACCAAAATCAAAAAGCTTTAGAAAAATAAGCCTGAACCAATCATGGTATTAAAACATATTTGTAAGACCCTATAATAGAAAGACATCTAGACAGACATAGAGATGTATGCTTTATTCAATCTACTTACTACAGGACATCAAGTATTTGATAAATACTTTGCTAAGCATAAAAAATCATTCCTTTGCAAACACCCTCAGCTCCTTGCTTACCCCTTTTCTAAGGACTGTGGCACTTGCCCCGTAAAATCCTGACCCTGTGAATGCACTCTACATCTTCTCTTCCCTGGTGCCCACACAGCTGAACACTGCTGGAGATCATCAGACAACTCAGCCGACTGTGTTGGCTTTGATTTCTCACCACAAACCTCGAACTGGCTCAGCACTGCCTTGCAACCTTCCTATGTTTCCTTGGTCAATTTGCTTGGCCACTTCCTGAGCAATTATTTCTTATTTCTTCCTTTCTCATCACACCACCATTCCTTCCCTGAAACTATTGGTAAAGGATCCACCCCATATATAGCTGAGAAAACAATTATTAGCAAGAAATTCTCTCATCTCACCACCAACTTAGAAGTGTACCTGCATATCCAGCTCTGTTTTCTGTCTTTCCTCCTGTTTGAACGGAGGTGTTGTGTCCATCTGGGCCCAAATCGCCTCCATTCCCCCTTCCCCAGGGCTCCCTGCAGCGGTGATGGCTGCTCTCTCCCACTTCATCACTGGATTACTCAGATCACCTTACAAGTGTGCTCAAAGAGCTCCCTAACTTAAAAAGAAAAGTTCTCCTGGATCTTACATCTCCCTCCTCCTAATTACAGCCCACCTCTGTGGTCTGCATTTAGCACAATTTCCTGAGAATGTTGTGTGAACTTCCGTTCTCTGCTTCCCCACCTCACATTCTGTCTTTAGACTATTCCAATCTGGATTCTCTCCCTACCACCTCACTGGTCAGAACATTGTGCTGTGCCCGCCTGCTCGCCCACTCAGCACCCAGGGCTGCCTCTCTGCAGGGCCACTGCCAGGAGCCTCCAGGACACAGCACACCACATGTCACGGTGCTGTGTGGTGCACAGGCAGTGTACATCAGCAGGGTGTCCCTGGCTCTGCTGCTAACACTTTTGTCTTTGATGCTAGTACACTATACTCCATGTATTCTTCTTTTTATTCAGTCTAATTTAGCAGATACTTACTCCTCAACCCAATTTTTAAACACTAGAGAACTCAGAGCTCTGTGATCCCCAGGAGAGCTTATTTAGTTCCATGATTCTGGAGGCCATTTATATGTGGATAGCTTCCATGAAGAGCCTGGCTCCAGTTTTGGTGTTTTGAGTGTGAACAGCCTTCAAGTCCATGCCCCCGCACCCGTTTCTGCCTCATGCCTGGGCAGGCAGATAGGCAGGTGGATAGGCAGACTGATCAGAATTAGGGAGCTCAAACCCTACAAGGCCCAGCCCCAGGCCAATTCTAGCACCAACACTGCCTTTCTCCTGCACTCCAGATCATATATGCAACTGGCTTACCTGACATCCTCAATGTATAATAGATACGCCTAAGACTCTAATCCCAGCCTCCCAAAACCTCTTCTGCATCTTTGCTACCATCCCTCCATCCTCCCAAAGATCCTACTATCCATATGGTTGCTCCACTCAAAATTTTAGAGTTACCTTTGATTCATCATCCATCCTCTCTCCTGTCTACCACTTCCAGTAATACCTTACGTACATGTTCTCTAGTGCACTGTGGATACCCTCATCCCAGCCACTAACAGCTCTCACCTAGATGCTGTCACACCCTCCGACCTGCTTTCCCTGCTTTTATTCTTGCCTCTTCCATCAAGGTCTATTTTCCATAAGGCAACAAGAGGAGGGAGTATTAAGATATAACTCTTAAGGAGCAAAACAATTTTTACAAACAAGTGAGGAGTATGTTGGGATTTTTATTTGTTTGTTTGTTTTGGTGGGGGGTGGGGGTTGGTGTATGTTTATATCTTGTCCAGGATGAATCTGAGAACTGGGAATTCCTGGATCCATCAAAGGACAGATACTCAGATAGCCTTGACTATCATGAATTGCATTTGCAGGAGCAAGAAAATGGATGCAGTGGTTCTGCAACAGAAATTTTAGTGAATGTAAAGATAGGGGACACAGCTCGGTGCCTGTGGTTCAGTGGGCTAAGGCGTCAGCCATGTAAGCCTGAGCTGGCAGGTTCGAATCCAGCCTGGGCCCACCAACCAACAATGATGGCTACAACCCAAACAAAAATAGCCGGGTGTTGTGGTGGGTGCCCGTAGTCCCAGCTACTTGGGAGGCAGAGGCAGGAGACTCGCTTGAGCCCAGGAATTGAAGGTTGCTGTGAGCTGTAATGCCATGACACTCTACCCAGGGCGACAGCTTGAGGCTCTGTCTCAAAAAAAAAAAAAAATCCTCTTGCTTCAGTTTTTCTATTTGTAGTAGAGTCAGAGAGGTCTTGCTTTTTGCTCAGGCTGGTCTCGAACTCATGAGCTCAAGCAATCCACCTGCCTCAGCCTCCCAGAGTGCTAGGATTACAGGCGTGAGCCACTGCACCCAGCCAAGAGAAGCTCTTGAGCCCAAGAGTTTAAGGTTGCTGTGAGCTATGATAATGCCACAGCACTCTACCTAGGGCAGGCATTCTCAAACTTTTTAAACAGGGGGCCGATTCACTGTCCCTCAGACCGTTGGAAGGCTGGACTATAGTTTAAAAAAAAAACTATGAACAAATTCCTCTGCACACTGCGCATATCCTATTTTGAAGTAAAAAACAAAATGGGAACAAATACAATTCACACCAACGCGTGTGGCCCGCGGGCCGTAGTTTGAGGACCCCCGACCTAGGGCAACCCCAACCCAGTGACACTCTGTCCTCAAAACAAAAATCAAACAAACAAACAAAAAAAATTGCTTTTTTTTTGGTTGTTGCTACATAACTAATGACCCAAGAAAAATACCTCACTCTTCCAGGAAGTGTTTTCCATTAACTATTCTGAAAATTACTTGAACTTCAATTTGACTTCTTGGGCTAAACCTTTATCAAATCTCTGTTTTTGTTGTTGTTGTTGTTGCCCTCAGTAGAATGCCGTGGCGTCATAGTTCACAGCAACCTTAAACTCCTGGGCTCAAGTGATTCTCTTGCCTCAGCCTCCTGAGTAGCCAGGACTACAGGTACCTGCCACAATGCCTGGCTATTTTTTTTTTTTTTGAGACATTGTCTCACTTATGTCACCCTTGGTAGAGTGCTGTTGTGTCTTAGCTCACAGTAACCTCAAACTCTTGGGCTTAAGAGATTCTCTTGCCTCAGCCTCCTAAGTAGCTGGGACTACAGGCACCCGCCACAATGCACGGCTATCTTTTTTTTTTTTTTTTGTAGAAACAGAGTCTCACTTTATCGCCCTTGGTAGAGTGCCGTGGCGTCACACAGCTCACAGCAACCTCCAACTCTTGGGCTTAGGTGATTCTCTTGCCTCAGCCTCCGAGTAGCTGGGACTACAGGTGCCTGCCACAACGCCTGGCTAATTAGCATGGCTATTTTTTTTGTTGATGTTGT
Organism: Arctocebus calabarensis; assembly: GCA_963573935.1. NCBI lineage: Eukaryota > Metazoa > Chordata > Mammalia > Primates > Lorisidae > Arctocebus > Arctocebus calabarensis. Next base: position 43,713 of record CAUYON010065156.1, read on the forward strand.
TGTTGCAGTTGTTTTAGCTGACCCGGGCTGGGTTTGAACCCGCTAACTTTGGTGTATGTGGCTGGCACCATAACCACTGTACCATAGGTGCCGAGCCGTGGCTATTTTTTTTTTTTTTGCAGTTTCTGGCTGGAGCTGGGTTTGAACCCACCACCTCTGGCATATGCCGGTGCCCTACTCTGTTGAGCCACAGGCGCCACCGCGGCTATTTTTTTTGAGAAGAGGTCTCACTCTGGCTCCGGTGGTGAGCTCAGGCAATTCACCCACCTTGACCTACCAAGTGATGGGATTACAGGTATGAGCCACCACGCCTGGCCACATCTCTGCTTCTTTCCTCAAGGCAAAACACACTTTAAGAATGGTTCTCAAAAAAAAAAAAAAAGAAGAAGGCTCGGCACCTGTGGCTCAACAAGCTAAGGCACCAGCCACATACACCTGAGGCTGGCGGGTTCGAATACAGCCTGGGCCTGCCAAACAACAATGATGGCTGCAACCAAAAAATGGCCAGGCGTTGTGGCGGGCGCCTGTAATCCCAGCTACTTGGGAGGCAGAGGCAGGAGACTTGCTTGAGCCCAGGAATTGGAGGTTGCTGTGAGCTGTGATGCCATAGCACTCTATCCAGGGTGACAACTTGAGGCTCTGTCTCAAAAAAAAAAAAAAAAAAAAAGAATGGTTCTCAAAGGCGGCGCCTGTGGCTCAGTCAGTAAGGCGCTGGTCTCATATACCAAAGGTGGAGGGTTCGAAACCACCCTGGCCAAACTGCAACAAAAAATAATAGCTGGGCATTGTGGCAGGCTCCTGTTGTCCCAGCTACTCAGGAGGCTGAGGCAAGAGAATTGCCTAAGACCAGGAGTTGGAGATTGCTGTGAGCTGTGACAGCATGGTACTCTACCAAGGGCAACAAAGTGAGACTCTGTCTCTAAAAAAAATTAAAAAAAGGTCTTCATTCTAGAGCATTCTGAATGAGACCTTATATGAGGGCTGGGTGGGATGGTTGAAGCCTATAATCCCAGCCCATTGGGTTTTTTGTTTGTTTTGTTTTTGAGACAGTCTCACTTTGTCATCCTCTGTAGAGTGCTCTAGTGTCATACCTCACAGCAACCTCAAACTCTTTAAATGATCCTCTTGTCTCAGCCTCCTGAGTAGCTGACACCTCGCTCTAGCTCAAGCTGGTCTGGAACCCGTGAGCTCAGGTGATCCACCTGCCTCAGCCTCCCAAAGTTCTGGGATTACAGGTGTGAACCACCATGCCCAGCCAATCCCAGTACTTTGGGAGGTCAAGGGGGAACGATTACTTGAGGCCAGGAGTTTGAGACCAATCTGGGCAACCTAGTGAGACGTCATCTTTATAAAGAGTGAGAAGAATTAGACAAGCTTGGTGGTACAGGCCTTTAGTACCAGCTACTCAGAAAGTTAAGGTAGGAGGATGGCATGAGCCAGAAGTTTGAGGCTGTAGTGTGCTATGATTGCTCCACCTCACTCTAGCCTAGGAAGAAAGTGAGGCCGTATCTCTAAACAGAAAGAAAAAGAAAAAAAGAGAAGTTTATACTTAATTGTGCTGTGGTTGATTTTGTCCCAGAGTGTCTGGTGCCATGACCTGGCTCTTGGATCTGCTGCTACTCGATGGGAACTCAATACAGTACAAACTTTGCTGTCTCCCAGCCAGGACATCCTGCAGTTGAGTAAGCCCTGTTTCTCCTGTGTCCCCCCACCTTTTCTTGAGCATCAGCTAAGCCTTTATTTTTTTCCTTTATTGTCTTTGGTGGAAGCCTGTAGATTTCTATCATTGTGCATCACTCAAGGCTCTTACTGGAAGGAAATTCTCTGAGCTGACTACTGTCTCCTGTTTGTTCTCATCATTTGAGTCTGGGTAGTCACCAGTCATTCCGTGCACTTCCGGGTCATTGTCCAACCTCTTACATGTACATATATTGTGATGTCAATTGCACAGGAGGGCATTACAGAGGATCTAAAATTTTAGTGTCACTCTAGGGAACTGACATACTGTCATCCCCAGTAAATGACCGATATAAACAAAATTATTCTCATGCCTTGTGCCTGAGCATTAAAGTATTCAAAGATTCCAAATGATCTGATGGTTGACATTTTTGTGATTATTACAAAGAGGAGTCTAAAAGGGAGAAAACTGGGCAGAGCCCATGGCTCAAAGGAGTAGGGCACTAGCCCCATATGCCAGAGGTGGCAGGTTCAAACCCAGGCCTAGCCCAAAACTGCAAAAAATAAAATAAAATAAAACATAAAAGTGATAAAACTTTAAAATTGCTTCCCTAAGGACTTTCAGAAAAGGTTAACACAAATGTAAAATACCTGACAACCCAAATTCAAAGGCCCCTCTCCCCCTCTGACCAGCCCAATGTGGTCCTCTCTTGTGCTCTCCTCCCTGTGTCTTGACTTCTTCCTCATCCTTCTCTGCCTTTCCCCTTCTCCTCCTGCACCACAGTGGGGCCGTCTTCTCTTTCTTTCACGTCTCTTTGCTAAACACATTTCTCTCTCTCTTTTACAGACAGAGTCTCACTTTATTGACCTCAGTAGAGTGCCGTGGCGTCACACAGCTCACAGCAACCTCCAACTCCCGGGCTTAGGCGATTCTCCTGCCTCAGCCTCCCGAGTAGCTGGGAATACAGGTGCCCACCACAACGCCCGGCTAGTTGTTGTTGTTGTTTTTTTTTTTTGAGACAGAGCCTGGATAGAGTGCTGTGGCATCACAGCTCACAGCAACCTCCAATTCCTGGTCTCAAGCAAGTCTCCTGCCTCCGCCTCCTGTGGCATCACAGCTCACAGCAACCTCCAATTCCTAGTCTCAAGCGAATCTCTGGTCTCCGTCTCCCAAGTAGCTGGGACTACAGGCGCCCGCCACAACACCCGGCCACTTTTTGGTTGCAGCCGTCATTGTTTGACGGGCCCGGGCTGGATTCGAACCTGCCAGCCCAGGTGTACATGGCTGGTGCCTTAGCCCGTTGAGCCACAGGTGCTGAGCCTTTCTTTTTTTTTTTTTTTAATTTTGTAGAGACAGGGCGTGGCGCCTGTGGCTCAGCGAGCTAAGGCGCCAGCCACTTACACCTGAGCTGTCGGGTTCGAATCCAGCCCCAACCCGCTAAAGAACAATGATGGCTGCAATCAAAAAATGGCGGGGCATTGTGGCGGGCGCCTGTAGTCCCAGCTACTTGGGAGGCGGAGGCAGGATACTCGCTTGAGCCCAGGAATTGGAGGTTGCTGTGAGCTGTGATGCCACAACACCTTATCCAGGATGACAGTTTGAGGCTCTGTCTCAAAAAAAAAAAAAAAAAATTTTGTAGAGACAAGAGTCTCACTTTCTCGCCCCTTGGTGGAGTGCCATGGTGTCACACAGCTCACAGCAACCTCCAACTCCTGGGCTTAAGCGATTCTCTTGTCTCAGCCTCCCAAGAAGCTGGGACTACAGGCGCCCACCACAACTCCCGGCTATTTTTCTGTTTTGCAGTTCGGCCAAGGCCGGGCTTGAACTCGCCACCTTTGGTATGTGGGGCTGGCGCCGTACTCGATAAGGCACAGGCGCCACCCCCTGGCTAATTTTTTGTTACAGTTTGGCCAGGGCAGGGTTAACCAGCCACCATATACATGGGGCTGGCATCTTACCCACTGAGCCACAGGTGCTGCCCAATACTCTAGTCTTGATAAGGGCAATGATATTATAGCTTTCTTATGTAATTTTTTGTTGATGGTCTTTTTTTTTTTTTTTTTTTTTGAGACAGAGCCTCAAGCTGTCACCTGGATAGGGTGCTGTGGCAACAACAGCTCACACCAACCCCAATTCCTGGGCTCAAGCGAGTCTCCTGCCTCCGCCTCCCAAGTATCTGGGATTACAGGCGCCCACCACAATGCCTGGCCATTTTTTTTGGTTGCTGCCATCATTGTTGTTTGGCAGGCCCAGGCTGGATTTGAACCGCCAGCTCAGGTTTACGTGGCTGGCGCCTCAGCCTGTCGAGCCACAGGCACCGAGCCTGATGTTTTTAAACTAAGCTGACAGGTTTAGTTTAAAAACAGAAGATAGCATGTCCCCCATCACTAAATTACAAGATCTTTTGAAACATTGTGAAGGTACTTTGACTTAGAAAACACCATATGGACCATATTAATAGTTTTTTTTTTTTTTTTTGTAGAGACAGAGTCTCATTTTATCGCCCTGGGTAGAGTGCCGTGGCGTCACACTGCTCACAGCAATCTCCAGCTCTTTGGGTTTAAGCGATTCTCTTGCCTCAGTCTCCTGAGTAGCTGGGACTACAGGCACCCACCACAGCGCCTGGCTATTTTTTTGTTTTGCAGTTCGGCCGAGGCCGGGCTTGAACCCGCCACCTTCGGTATATGGGGCCGGCGCCCTACTCGCTGAGCCACAGGAGCCGCCCCATATTAATAGTTTTTTAAATTAAGTAACTAGATATAACTAGAACAAGGACACCTCTGTGTCTAGTACAGACAAAGACACCTGTCCATATTGTAAGGAAAAGATAGGACCTAAAAAAGACAAAAGAAAAAGGACACCCCACTGTGGAAATAGCTGCTCTGGTCTGCCCACAAATGTTCTTAACACAAAAGGGAGAAATTTCCATGCAATTGCAAAAAAAGAATGCTTTATTTCTGCCATAAACCCTACTACCCTTCTATCATTCTCTTCTTTGGAATAACAAACTGTTTTCAGTGGTAGGAATCTCAAATGCATCTCAGACTCCAGCTTTGTCTCTGCCATGTCCAGTCTCTTTGGGTCCTCTCACCAATCTGCTTTTCTGCTTAATAATTTCACTCCAGAGAATTTGTTGCAAATGGATTACCATAACTTGGTTAATAACTTGATGATGGTAGAGATTAAATAACCCACTGCCTGATGCTTCCCGTATTAGCATCTCAGACCTTTAACCTAGACTTGATATTCTCTGGTCTAGGTGGAGATACAGGACACATAACAGAGGCTAGACTTTTACAGCTATGATCATCCCAAACTGTTCCAAAACAGTTACTCCTCCTCCTTACTACAAAAAGGAGGATGTTAAAGATCTTTAGCTCATCTCTTTTTTTTTTTGAGACAGAGCCTCAAGCTGTCACCCTGGATAGAGTGCTGTGGCATCACAGCTCACAGCAACCTCCAACTTCTGGGCTCAAGCAAGTCTCTTGCCTCTGCCTCCCAAGTAGCTGGAACTACAGGTGCCCACCACAATGCCCGGCCATTTTTTGGTTGCAGCCATCATTGTTGTTTGGCGGGCCCAGGCTGGATTTGAACCCGCTAGCTCAGGTGTACGTGGCTGGCACCTTAGCCCGTTGAGCCACAGGCACCAAGCCTAGCTCATCTCTTATCCTATATACTGCCAGAAAAGACTTATTATTCCTTCTACTAACCCTTGTATTAACCCCATCCTGTCCATTAAAAACGTCCATAGGTTCAGCAGTCACTTTGCACAAGACATAGAGCCATTAACAAGATTGTGTTTCGGCTGGGTGCCTGTGGCTCAATGAGCTAAGGCGTCAGCCACGTACACCTAAGCTGGCAGGTTCGAATCCAGCCCGGGCCCGCCAAACAACAATGACGGCTGCAACCAAAAAATGGCCGGGTGTTGTGGTGGGCGCCTGTAGTCCCAGCTACTTGGGAGGCAGAGGCAGGAGACTCGCTTGAGCCCAGGATTTGGAGATGGCTGTGAGCTGTGTTGCCATGGCACTCTATC
>CAUYON010065158.1:0-12887 GCA_963573935.1 Arctocebus calabarensis
GCCTGTAGTCCCAGCTACTTGGGAGGCAGAGGCAGGAGACTCACTTGAGCCCAGGAATTGGAGGTTGCTGTGAGCTGTGATGTCACAGCACTCTATCCAGGGTGACAGCTTGAGGCTCTGTCTCAAAAAAAAAAAAAAAAAGAAATAGATAAGTCAGGTATGATGGTACCTATAGTCCTACATACTTGGGAGGCTGGGGCAGGAGGATCACTTGAGCAGACGTTCGAGGCTGCAGTGAACTATGATTTTGCTACTACACTCCAGCCTGGGTAACAGAGCGAGACACTATCTCTTAAAGCAAACAAAAGCATATATGATTGTTGCAGGGGGAGGCCCAGAGGAAGCTTTCATAGAAGGACTGGCCCTTAAAGAAAGATGGTTGTTCCGCCAAGGAGGCAGTTGAGGAAAGAGCATTCCAAGCAGAGGGAACAGCACGGGTCACGGTGCAAACTGGAGCTTGTCTAGAGAACTGTAAGTTTGATGTGTCTTGGGAACATAGTACATGTAGGAAAATGAGAGGAGATGAATCTAGAAAGGTGGGCATGAGATGAATCAAGGGCCTTGCATTTTTCACCTTTAAGCAAAAGAGAGTTACTGAGGATATAAGAAGTCGTAATCAAATTTATGTGTTTGAAGGAGATTTTGGAAGTGTGGCTGGTACAGCTTACATATTTTATCCACCTTTCTTCCTGCTTCTTCAGGCATAGAATTTTCTTGAGTTAATGAGACATCCTTTAAGGAAAAATTGAGAGATTTATCCAGCCTTGTACTGACTACACAAATTCTCTGGCAGAGAACAGAAAAAGCTATAAAGTGGGACCTCTGACCACTTGAGAGATGTTATTCTTTTTTGGTAAGCAGCCAGATAGAGCATTTAGAAATACTGTAAAAGTTTGGTAGCAAGAGGAAATACCTCAACCTGTACAACCTGTACCATCTTGTGTCAAACGTCAGCCCAGAGCTGCAGTTCTAAGCCCTTGTCCTCTTCCTTTCCTGTAGGATCACTGTGGTTGGAGGATAAACTTGCTAAGGGTTTATTTTTAGGGAATGATATGAATTACAGGCTTAAGTTGTATACTCAGACCTCTAAATATACAGAGTGCAAATTGCACAACATACGAGAAATTTGGCTTAGTAATTTCCTTCCATGTGTTAAGGCACATAATCTTAATTTCAAAGAGTTTAATAATTCCCCAGAACGAAGCCTGACTGGTGTTTTATATGCCAGTCACAATAGTTCAGGGAAGAAAGTAATACCATGAAGATTGCTGGGGGGCCCCAGAAACAAACCTTTGCCTCTTTTGTTGTATCAAGTTAGATCTTAACAGCTTGGATTTCAGGGTCTTTACCAGCCCATACAAGGCCCTTGTGTGTGTTAGAAAAAGGGCCCTGTAAGCCCCTTGGGAAGGGTACCTTTGTGCTGAAAAGGTCACCCTGCTGCAGGTAGACGCAGGCCTGGTTTAGGACTGGATTTCCACTCCCGCTTGTTCCCGTGGCCCTGGTCTTTCTGCAGTGCACAGAACCACCAGTTGTACCTGGGGGCCTTACTCTACTCTCTGTAATTTCTTGTTCCACTTGGGTTACTCCAGTCCCACTTTCTCTTTCTTTCTTTTTGAAAGAGTAGGAAACGCAGTGTCCCATCTTTCTGTTGCTCATTGTGCCTCAGCAGCTGTGCTTCCCAGTTAGGACTCACAGCTGTTTTGTGGGCTGATCGTGGTGGTTTGATAAATAGGAAAAGCAGAGACAACTGTTGTGGAAATCTTTTGGGTAGTGGCAGGCTGTTTTTGTACATACGTTGTTATTTCACATAGGTGAAACTGTGTCATACATATAACACATCAAGAACTGACTAGTTCTCCTTTCTTTTATGATTCAGTGGATTTTTTTTTTTTTTTTTTTTTGGAGACAGAGTCTCACTTTATCACCCTCGGTAGAGTGCCGTGGTGTCACACAGCTCACAGCAACCTCCAACTCCTGGGCTTCAGTCTCCCGAGTAGCTGGGACTGTAAGTGCCCACCACAATGCCCAGCTATTTTTCTGTTTTTGCAGTTTTGGCCGAGGCCAGTTTTGAACCCACCACCTTTGGTATAGGTTTTGCAGTTTGGCCGAGGCCAGTTTTGAACCCACCTACGCGATGAGCCACAGGCGCCACCCGATCCATTGGATTATTTAATTTTGTTTGTTGAGACACAGTCTTACTCTGTTGACCAGACTAGAGTGCTGGCATATGCCTTTCTCACAGCAACCTCAACTCCTGTGTTCAAGCGATCCTCCAACCTCAGCCTCCCAAGTAATTGGGATTACAGGCACCTGCCAAAATGCCTGGCTAATTTTCCTATTTTTAGCAGAGATGAGGGTCTCACTTTTGCTCAGGCTGATCTTGAACTCCTGAGTCGAGGGGATCCACCCACCTCAGCCTCCCAGAGTGCTAGGATTATAGGTATAAGGCACCACGCCTGGCCTGTTCCAATGAATTTTATTGTTAACGCTCTTTAATACTGAGGCACATAGAAGTTATAAAGCAAAAAAAGTTATAATTCTTAGTTCTTTCACTTTCTGAAATTGTGATGTTTTTGATTTTGGTATTCAACTTCGTTCTTTCTCTCAACTTAAACTTTAGCATTTTTAAACGTGTCAGAAAAAAAATCATCCCCTGTATGGATGGGCAGATAGTCGTAAAATATGCAAGGGCTAACAGTAATTTAGTAGTATCTGTTTGGAAAATAACTCATGGGCAGCAGGAGTGTTTCCATTTTTAATAAAACCATAGAGAGGAACCGGTTCCAAATCATATTTAAACTGCTGAAAATCACTTGGAGAATAGCTGCTGACATAAAAGTCAGATGACATTGAGACATTTGGCAGCTTCCTCTTCTTGCTGGCGTTGTAAAATCTACAGTGGACAGCCTGAATTTCAAAAGAAGAGTGGCATCTTTGGAATCTTCACTAGAATCTGCTGAGGTTAAAATAGACCCAGTGTTTTCTAAGTGACAAAAAACAGAATGTGCCTAGGAATGACAAAAGAGAGACGCAGGAAACCTTCCTAGATTGCTTTAAAGGCCTCAAGTTCCAAGTTCCAGGGCTAAAGTCTCTTCTAGTTTTCTTCTTTTAAATTTGTAAAGCAAATCTTGCTTTGGAAAAAGTTAAGTAATTTGTGAATTATGAGATTGTGAAAGGAGGAAGGCTTAAATCCAGTCAGATTTTTGGCCTAAAGTATGACAATTTAGTTAAAATTAACCATAACAGTTTCAGTATTCCAAAAAAGCATTGTTTATGTCTATGTATGAATGTTTTAAAAGTTCTGGGTGATTGAGACAGGAAAAAGCATATATATATATATTTTTGAGACAGAGCCTAAAGCTGTCACCCTGGATAGAGTGCTGTAGCATCACAGCTCACAGCAACCTCCAATTCCTGGGCTTAAGTGAGTCTCCTGCCTCTGCCTCCCAAGTAGCTGGGACTACAGGCGCCCGCCCCAATGCCCAGCCATTTTTTGGTTGCAGCTGTCATTGTACGTGGCTGGCACCTTAGCCGCTTGAGCCATAGGCGCCGAGCCTTTTTTTTTTTCTTGATAAAAGAGTCTCACTCTATCACCCTTGGTAGAGTGCCATGGCAACATAGCTCACAGCAACCTCAAACTCTTAGGTTTAAGTAGCTGGGACTGCAGACACCTGCCATAACACCCAGCTATTTTTTTAGAGACGGGGGTCTCGCCCTTGTTCAGGCTAGTCTCCAACTCATGAGCCCAAGCAGTCCACCCACTTTGGCCTCCCAGAGTGCTAGAATTACAGGCATGAGCCACCATACCCAGTCACGTTTTCTCCTTCTTGAAAGTATTTGATTATCCCCATCTAATTATTCCCACTTAAAATTCTAAATCAGGGCTCGGTGCCTGTGGCTCAGCGGGCTAAGGCGCCAGCCACGTACACCTGAGCTGGCAGGTTCAAATCCAGCCCGGGCCCGCCAAACAACAATGATGGCTGCAACCAAAAAATGGCCTGGTGTTGTGGCGGATGCCTGTGGTCCCAGCTACTTGGGAGGCAGAGGCAGGAGACTCGCTTGAGCCCAGGAATTGGAGGTTGCTGTGAGCTGTGATGCCACAGCTCTCTATCCAGGGTGACAGCTTGAGGCTCTGTCTCAAAAAAAAAAAAAAAAAGAGAAAAGAAAAGAAAAATTCTAAATCAGTCACTAACTAGCAAAGCATGATTGATAAAGTAGAAAGAAAAAGGTTTTGAGTGGCATGTGCATGGCTTATATTCTATTGCTACTCTTGGTATTCCCTACAGAGTGCAGATAAAGTATTTTCAATTTGCCTATGTGTAACACACTCATCAGGACTTTTGAATCTAGCATCATTATAGGTGCTTCTTCAATCAGGGAATAAAATTGATGTCTAATAATAATTTCCAGCTTCATTGCCAACACTGAGATACAGACAACATTTATTGTCTTACCCTTCTTTCTCCTGGTCTTTGAACTTCTGATTGAACCTTTTCTGTCCTCAGCCCAGATAGCCAATACTGGATTCTTTTTTTCTTTCCTTCTATTAAATCCTTACGGAAAAGTACACAAAACAAAAATGCACAGGACACATCACGCATTCTTGTGTAGCTGTGGATACTGCCAGCTCCACAGAAGGTCTCCTTTGACCCCTCTCAGTCACTACCTTCCCATTCACCCCAAACTGACCATTGTCCTGATGCTCATGCTAATCACCTTCTAGCTTTTCTTTATAGTTTTACCAACTAAATGCATCGCCCTGATCACTGCAGTTTACTTTAGACTGATGTTGAATTTTGTATGAAGGAAATCAAGAATATAATTCTTTGTTCCACTTATTGTGAGATCCATCCATGTTCTTGTGTGTAGCAGCAATTCATTCATTTTTCACTGTTGTGTGGTTTTTCTATTTATTTTAATTTTTGAAAATTTTTGTTATTGTGTAGTGTTTCATTATAGGAAAATACTAGAGTATATACAGTCTATGATAGATGGACAGTTGATTTTTTTCTAGTTTGGGGCTAATATAAACAGTGAGGTTATGAAAACATTCTTATGTGTATAAGCTTGCATTTTTGTAAAACACACCCAAAGGCAGAATTGCTAGGCCATAGTGAGTGCAATCTTGAACATTTGTAAATAATGCCAAACTTTCCAGAATGGTTCTGTCTGTTGTTTCTACTAGTGTTGTGTGTAAGTTTCCACCCTCTACATACTTGACAAAAATGTTTTTCCCTGATTTTAGTCCTCATAGTAGATGTGTAATAATATCACTTTATGGTTTTAGCTCTTTTGTTGTTGCCTCAACTCTTGGGCTCCAGCAATCCCCTTCCCTCAGCCTCCCGAATAGCTGTGACTACAGGTGCCCCCCATGATGCCCAGCTCATGATGCACGGCTCAAAGGTTTTAGTATTTTTTTTCTGCTAAGTAAAGTGCAGTAAGAAGGATCCTAAAATACTAAGATGAAGCCTTTGGCTTTTAGTTTTTCATACTGTCCCCGTCTTTCTATACCACAATCAAGAGTTGGTGCTACTTTTAATAAAGAGAAATTAAATTTTATTTTTTAATTTTTTTTGAGACAGAGCCTCAAGCTGTCACCCTGGGGAGAGTGCTGTGGCATCACAGCTCCCAGCAACCTCCAATTCCTGGGCTCAAGTGAGTCTCCTGCCTCTGCCTCCCAAGTAGCTGGGACTATAGGCGCCTGCCACAAGGCCCGGCCATTTTTTGGTTGCAGCCGTCATTGTTTGGTGGGCCCGAGCTGGATTCGAACCCGCCAGCTCAGGTGTACGTGGCTGGCACCTTAGTCCGTTGAGCCACAGGCACTGAGCCGAGAAATTAAATTTTAATTGGATGCATGAAAGCAGTTAGTTTGGGATGTAACCCAAGATTCTTTCTTTATACTTTTTATTGGCTTATCTAAAAAACAGATGTATTATTTCTCTTCATAATTATTAAGTTCCCATTCCAGGAATCATAACAATTACTGAAATAAGAGTTATGGTTTATGGTTTATGGACTTGATTGAATGAGTAAATCTTTCTAGTTCCTCTGGAATTGAGCCATTTTTCTTTGTTAGATTTTTAAATAAAAAATAAAATGCAGCCATAGTAACTGGTCTGGATGACATCAAGTAGCTGGTTACTGCTGACTGAAGTAAAACAGACTTGGGGCAGCTTATGGGTAATATCTGAAAGGTAAAGTGGCAGAAGATAAAAGTCTGTGTTCCACTCTGAAAATAGCCACGGACAATGGAACCAAGAGTAAATTGACTTATAATCCTGCTTTAATAATGCTTTGGTGTCACGAAAATTGCACTGTTTTCTTTTTCAACAGTTATTACTAAGAATGGAAAATAAATAGGATGATAAAACTTTGAAGGTTGTAAATGCTGATTAAATTTTGTAAATAAGCTTAAAGTGTATGTGTGTGTTTTGGAAGTCTTATATACACTAAAAAGAGAATTATGGGCATTTTTCAGGTTAGTTGACTATCCAGAGACACCAGTTCTGTAGCTATTACTAAGTGCAAAACAATTGTTTTGTACTCTAGTTGATGGAAAAATGTAAATTGCTAAAATATTTTTGAAACGGAATAATTTAATTCAGAATTGTCATTGCTTTTGAGATAGAATCTCACTCTATCACTTGGGCTAGAGAGCAGTGGCATCATCATAGCTCACTGCAACTCCCAACTCCTCAGTTCAAGTGATCCTCCTGCACCAACCTTCCAAGGAGCTGGAACACAGGCTTGTGTCATCAGGCCTGGCTAATTTTTTCTATTTTTAGTAAAGACAGGGCCTCACTCTTGTTCAGGCTGTTCTCAAACTCCAGGCCTGATGCAGTGCTTCTGCCTCAGAGAGCTAGGATTATAGGTGTGAGCCCCTGCACCTGTCTAACCTCACATTTTGTCCTATAAGTAGTCATTTAATAGTAGGAGGGTTTTTTTTTTTTTGTAGAGACAGAGTCTCACTTTTTTGCTCTAGGTAGAGTGCCATGGCATCACACAGCTCACAGAAGTCTCCAACTCCTGGGCTTAGATTCTCTTGCCTCAGCCTCCCGAGTAGCTGGGATTATAGGCGCCCACCACAACACCTGGCTATTTTTCTGTTTTGCAGTTCAGCCCAGGCCGGGTTTGAACCCACCACCTTCGGTATATGGGGCCGGCGTCCTACTCAATGAGGCATAGGTGTCACCCTTGTTCTTTTTTTTTGAGACAGAGTTTCACTTTGTCCCCCTCGGTAGAGTGCTGTGGCATCACAGCTCACAGCAACCTCCAACTCTTGGGGTTAGACGAGTCTCTTGCCTCAGCCTCCCAAGTAGCTGGGACTGCAGACACCCACCACAATGCCCAGCTATTTTTTGTTGCAGTTGTCACTGCTGTTTTAGCTGGCTGGGGCTGTGTTCAAACCTGCCACCCTTGGTATATGGGGCCGAGGCCCTACCCAGTGAGCCACACACGCCAGTAGGAGGATTTTTTTTTTTTTTTGAGACAGAGCCTCAAGCTGTCACCCTAGATAGAGTGCCATGGCATCAGCTCACAGCAACCTCCAATTCCTGGGCTGAAGCGAGTCTCCTGCCTCCGCCTCCCAAGTAGCTGGGACTACAGGCGCCCGCCACAACGCCCAGCCATTTTTTGGTTGCAGCTGCCATTGTTGGTTGGCGGACATGGGCTGGATTCAAACCCGCCAACTCCACAGGTGCGGAGCCCAGTAAGATGATTTTTAAGCTAAATAGTTTTAGGTACTTTGAAAGGATTGGTGTAAATGTCATCTGAAGACAATTATAATTTAAACTTGGGAGGTAAATACTTAAAATGTAAAATTTGTTCCCACCAAACAAAGTAGGAAAAAAATATGATACCTGTATAGTAATAGGAATGAACCTTGTACCAACTGTGGTTTGTTCACTCTTCAGTTTGGCCTAGGGCTTGGAATGTAATTGGTTGCACAACTTTTGAGTTTAAACTAAATTAATGGTTTGGATTTTTAAAAATAATTCTATACTTTCAGTATAGAGTCACAAATTGTATTTTCTAATGTTTAGGGGTTTTAAACGGAACGTGAAAGATGTCTGGTAAAAGTAATGAATTTTATTTTGGGGAAAAATGATGGAAAGGAAATTTGGATGAATGAAAACCAAGGCAATATCTGGTCTCTTTTAAAGCAGATAAGGTGTCTGAGAAATTTAGCAGATTGAGAATCACAATAAGGCTAAACACTTAGGTGGCTCACACCTGTAATCTTGGCACTCTGAGGCTACAGCGGAGGACCCCTTGAGCTCAGGATTTGGAGACCAGCCTGAGCAAGAGCAAGACCCATGTCTACTGAAAAAAAAAAAATTGCTACTTGGGAGGCTAAGGCAGAAGATCACTTGAACTCAGTAATTTGAGGTTGCTGTGAGCTAGGTGGATGCCATGGCACTCTGTCTCAAATAAAAGAAAAAAGAGAGAGAGAATCAAAACAAGAAAAATCTATTTAGGCTCAGCGCCTGTGGCTCAACCGGCTAAGGCGCCAGCCATGTACACCTGAGTTGGTGGGTTCGAATCCAGCCTGGGCCCACCAAACAACAATGATGGCTGCAACCAAAAAATGGCCGGGTGTTGTGGCGGGCGCCTGTAGTCCCAGCTACTTGGGAGGCAAAGGCAAGAGACTCCCTTGAGCCCAGGAATTGGAGGTTGCTGTGAGCTGTGATGCCACTGCACTCTGTCCAGGGTGACAGCTTGTGGCTCTGTCTCAAAAAAAAAAAGAAAAAAGAAAAATCTATTTATATTTTATTTATTTATTTTTTTTTTTGTAGGAAAGGTCTTTATTGGCGGGGGAAGCTGCAGAGCAGGATTAAGGAGAGGGGAGAGAGAGAGAGGAGAGGAGAAGAGCACTATTTAGATTTTAATGTTTGCTTTTTCATACTTATGATAAATTTTGAAGCATATTGTTTGCTACAATGTAGTTATGTATGGAGGCAAGTAAGGCATTTATTTGAAAATTTAATGTGCACAGAGTCCTGGTAATAATATGAAAGATATTCACGCCACATCCAGAATGCTATGTGTTGCTAATAGGTACCTGGCTTTGTATGGCCAATGAACCATTTCCAAACTATTTAAATTTTTACAGCCCTTTGAAATTGTTGGGACAGTTACGTTTGACTCTCAAGTAAGCAGAATAATCATCAGAGACCTAAATCTGATCTTTTTTTGGCTATTCACCTTTTTGAAGTAGGCTGTAAAGCCTGAAAAATGTACACATTTCTTCTTGAATTGTCACTTATCACAAGTGATTCCCAAATAACATTTTACATTAATAATTGAGTTGATTCAAAGGAGCTTACCAGTTCTCCTAATTTGGGCAAGATCACTTGCAAATTATTTGCTCTATTTTAAACTAGCTTTTGTATATGCTGATTTTAGTATGTGTGGTAGATAGTCCAACTTCAGTTATTATAATATACTCAAAATCCCTTTTAAACCAAAATGGAGCTTTTTCTTCAGATGATATTATAATTTTATTTTTTTTAATTATTATTTCAGGGTACAGACATTTAGGTTACAATGTTTGCATTTGTTTAGGTAGAGTCCCTCTTATAATTGTGTCCTGACCCCAAGAGGTGTGCCCTGCACCTGACATTGAGCCCATGTAGTGGGAGCACGCCTCTCTCCTCACTTCCTCATTCCCTGGCCCGACCGTGAACTGATTGGAGTTTTTCTCTTATGTGAGTATATATTAGATCATCTACTGTCTTCTGTTATAACTGAGTACGTTGGATACTTGCTTTTTCATTCTCGTGATCCTTTACTAAGAAGAATGTGTTTCAAATCCATTGAGGTTAATGCAAAAGATGTAAAATCTCCATCTAAAAGAGATGGCTGAATCCCATGATATGCATATACCACACTTTGCAAAATTAAGCTTAATCCCTCTTAAGTTAAAAATCAATGTCTGCTTCATAGCACTTTGTTCTCTGCTTGGTGGTGTTTCAGAATTGATTAAACAGTGGAAACTGAGAATCTCGTCAGATTGTGTCCCTCTTGAATTGTATTATTTTCCTCTCAGATCCTAGTAGTGTAAAGACTGGGGGGAAAACAAATTATAGAATGTGAAATATGGCAGTGACAAGAAATCTCACTTTCTGAACTTTTTGCCATTTACTCTTAAGATAAAGACACAGACATTACCATGAAGCGGAGTGTGGATGAATTTGGCCTGCGAGACTCCTTGAGTGTGGCCTCAACTGATTCCTATGCTTCAGCGGCAGAGGTAGGACGTGCATGTTCCGGAACAGGAGTTCGCTTCCTTTCTGGCTGGAGAGAACAGCTTGCCATTGAGCTGTAACTCAGTTCAGTCACCATTTACTTAGCATCGCCCATGTGGTATATACCAGGATGCAAAGATGTACACGCATAGAACATGGAAGTAAGCTCCCCTGGGAGCTGAAAATCTCTTTAAGGGGGTGAACAAATAAACACATATCTTATTTTTGTTTATTTATTTTGAGATAAGAGTCTCACTTTATCACCCCGGCATCATAGCTCACAGCAACCTCAAACCCCTGGGCTGAAGCTGTCCTCCTGCCTCAGCCTCTCAAGTAGCTGGACCTTCTATTTTTGTAGAGACAGGGTCTCGTTGTTGCTCAGGCTTGTCTTGATCTCCTTAGCTCAGGTGATCCACCTGCCTCAGCCTCCCAGAGGGCTGGGATTATAGGCGTGAACCACTGTGCCCGCCCAAACACATATTTTAGATGGGCACTTTCAGAAGCAGTAGTAGGTAATGAGAGAGGCATGTTATTTAGTATCTTAATGGAAAGCCATTTTGCATTTCATATCAAGAGAGTTTTATTTTTCCTGCTGGCATCTTTTTACTGTGAATTTTTTTGAGTCTTAAAAATATTCAGATTCCTGGCCCAGCAGCTGTAGCATAGTGGCTATGGCGCTAACCACATACACTAAGGCTGGTGGGTTCAAACCCAGCCCAGGCCTGCTAAACAACAGTTGACAACTGCAACAAAAAGTAGCCAGGCGTTGTGGTGGGTACCTGTAGTCCCAGCTACTTGGGAGGCTGAGGCAAGAGAATTGCTTAAACCCAAGAGTTGGAGGTTGCTGTAGGTTGTGACGCCACGGCACTCTACCAAGGGCGACATATACACTATCTCAAAAAAAAAAAAAATTTTTTTTTCCTACTTGAGACAGATTTAACAATCACATATGAACAATTTTGTCTCAGAATATTTGTGTTTTATGGAAGATTTTGGATATTAGATGCTGTCTTCTGTATTAGGCAGCTGCAGCTAATGTATGGATTTACTCCCCTAACCCCTCTGCCCTTGGCAACCAATAATCTTCCTTCTGGCTCTGGATTTACCTTATTTCAGACACTGGGTATAAATGGAATCATACAGGGTGATATGTTGTGTTTGGCTTTCTTTCACTTAGCGTGTTTTCTTTGGAGTTCAGAAAAGTCTTTTACTGTAGGATACCACTGCATTGTGCTCCTGACTCTTCCATCTGTTAAAGAGATTGTCCTTTAATAGGTAGAAACTAATTCTGCAGAGAGATCAGTTTTGAGCTGTAGATTTTTCTTTTTTCTTAGAATTACCACTCTGCAATGTGTGTGCCTTCATCATGTACACTACAGGCTTCTCTTTAAAGGGAAAGTTGTCTTGCTTATGTTCCAGATACTGCTCCTTGTACGCCATCTCTTTGACGTGACAGCACTTTTTCCTAGCAATCAAAAAATACGCTAATAATAATATATAAAATGACAAAGATAAATATTTAGAAAAATCAAATTCTTCTTCTGTGAAAGTAGGAAGGCTTGACTGGAGCTGGAAGATCTGCTCCCAAGGTAACTTACTCATATAGATGGCAGTTTGTTGCTGCCTATTGGCCAAGGACCTAAGTTTCTTGGCATATTGACTTTTCTGTAGGACTGTTTGAATATCTTCACAACATGGCACCTACCTTCCCCCAGAGGAAGTGATCCAAGAGGGACCAATGTGGAAGTGGCAACTGTCACGACCTATCTTCAGAAATCACATTCCATCACTTCCACAGTCCATGACTGTTTACGCAGGTTAGCCCTGTTCAGTGTGGGAGGGGATATGAGTAACCAGCCAGGTGAGAGAATCATTGAGAACCATTTTGGTGGGTAGCTGTTATCGGTTTATTCCCTTTTTAAATTTATTTTCTGTTTTCTCTAAGGGGATACAGATTGGTAACGGCCTGTTTTCATTAAAATCCTATTTATAATTTTAGATGATTTATTTGAGAGGAAAATGTAGTAAACATGTAAAAAATGGTCCATATTAAAATGGAACTTGGCCTATTTTATATAATAAATTATTTTATATAGCTAATCTATTATCAACCCCATTTATAATAGATTTGAGACTTCAGAGATTTTGCTCATGGCCATTAAGAGGCCCTGGTCGGGGAAGCAAACGAAGGCGTTTAAAGAATGTTGCCATTCGGCAGTGTCAGCGTGTGCCGAGAGAGATAAGGCCGTCCCTCTTGTACCTCAGGGACCGCAAGAGAAGTCATTTAGGATGCTAAAAATCATTAGCTGATTCCAAAACATTGTTTTCACTTGCTACTTTATCTGTAGGCTATATCTAGTTTACTGGTTTCTATTGTTGCTATTATTGACTTCTTTGATTTCTTCTGTGGCCACTTTTATGGCACTTATGAAATATGGGAGTGACTAATAAGGCAGGATGATGTCTTTTTTTTTTTTTTTTTTTGTAGAGACAGAGTCTCACTTTATCGCCCTGGGTAGAGTGCCGTGGCGTCACACAGCTCACAGCAACCTCCAGCTTTTGGGCTTAAGCGATTCTCTTGCCTCAGCCTCCCGAGTAGCTGGGACTACAGGCGCCCACAGCGCCTGGCTATTTTTTTGT